>JAGFPH010001374.1:247309-264960 GCA_018207615.1 Philaenus spumarius
AAAGCAAAAGAAGCTATATTTTATTTTTGTAACGAATAACGTTACAACAGTGCATTGCGTGCTTCGCTCACCAACCCCCGTATTGGGAGAATTTTCAATACACAGAGAATATATTAAAATATTAGTAATTGTTATGTAGAAAGGTTAAAAAATAAAGTAATTTCTACTTATTTAGGCTATAAATATAAGAAATAAAACATCAGCTCCCAGCCCAGGAAATACGAAATTTGCATAGCAGTAAACGTGTTAAGAATGCATCACATTTAGAAATGATAACCAAGATTGCAACAAATGTAAGCAGGCATGTATCCAGGAGGTGGGCTTACAGGGCTGCAGCCCACCCCGAAATTTCCTGATACAACAATTTTTTTTATTAGAATTAAAAAATTGCATTGATATAGATTACAGTACAAATAAATTACACTGTAGTGTAATTTTGTAATATGACGGTATTTACAAAAGTGTAACGTCTTCAAACCTACAATAATAAATCTGCCATATTATCAATTTATTGTTAGTGAGAGCTTATTAGACTGCTAGAGAGAGAATGGCAATACGCAGAGCAGTGTGAGTGTATCATCATTCGGCTTGGCGCTCCGGCTCGCTGTTTCCTGGAATCCTAATAATAATAATAATAATTTATCATAAGAAGTTTTGGTCCAGAACAGTTATGTACACTTTGAAAAAACCAATACACTGACTGCTTTTAGACATATGGATCAAAGTCACAACATGAGACAATTTCAAAGAAAAAAAAAATTAAGTACAGTAAGACCTCGATAATCCGGCACTCAATAATCCAGCAGACCTGATAGTTCGGCATCCATCATCTTGAAAATTTGCACTCATTAAAAATGACAGTTTTTGTAATTATTGAGTGATTTAAGCCCGGCCTACACTGTCTGTTGGCTCCGCGTCCGTTAAAAACAGTGTGTAAAAATCTACTGCTCAATAAAGTTGTCCAAAACAAACATTTCAATCAAAATTTCTCCTAAAAATCGAACCGATTCAAAACAATGTGCTCTCGTCGTCCTTTAAAAATGTTAAAGGGACCGTTTAACACTTTCGTTGCTGACAGCATTTTGTTGAACGTATTATTTGAAGATTATTTGAACAAATTGAAGTTTTTGGAAAAAGATATTTTGAATTTCTTGTAAATAGTTGTTCGATTCTATCGCGCTCGATAATGTAAAGGCAGCGTTTTACGTTAGACGGTCTTTGCTCAACTGTTTTAGCAACAAGTGTTGAATAAGAAAAAAAAATAGTTATCTTGTCCTCTGCTTGAATATTGGTTATTAATTAATCACCACAACGTTTATCCTATGCCGTTTTTGCCGCGATTATCGATCTCCTTGTTTGTTTATTTGTTATTTAACATTTAAGATAGCTGGTCAAGGACAGTGCCCGATTTGTATTTCTTAGAAAGGAAACATATTTTAGTCACTAAAAATAGTAACTTTTTATCATGCAACTTGTTTAGTGAGAAGGAAAAAAGTGTTTCAGAAATATAAAAATGTATTTTTGCCATAAAATATTTTTCTTATAAAGGGACTAAAATTAATTGTCCTATTTTGTGATAACTGGCCATATATATCAACTCCTATAAAAGCAAGTGTGCGTCCGTACGTACGTACATGAGTAACTTGTAATTAACAGCTGATTTCACCCATCATCTGCTAAAATAAAACCTGTCTTAGATTATACCTTTGGGGTTATGTTTACAATTTTAATCAATATAAGTCTTGTGAAGTTGATTTTCTTAAAATATGAGTTAAAGAACTCATATAGGCTTTAATAATATTGTCTGCCTGTGTTTTTTCACGGGAGTTTACTAGTTGTATTATAATTTTTTGACACAGCTTAAAAAATATTTATGCTTCTTTCATAGAGTGTGCTGAAAAGTCCACTTTATATACCTAAAATTTCAAAAATTTTTGGGGTATTTTATACCTCTTAGTAGGGGGGTAAAACTAAAAATCTAATAAAGAAGAACCATAGTCCATATGACAAATTTCGCCCAATCAAAATAATAAATTAACAACAAAGAATTTTTCCAAAATAAGTCATTATTGACATACAATTGATCAGTACCCTCTAGGGAGGCCAAAGGCATTTTTTGAAGACACCGCCGAAAAATTACAAACTTTGAACAGCAAAAAAACGATCGCGATTGATAAGAATATCATCACAGACTATAAACTATTCAAACAAACCAATAACAATTTGTGAATCAATATTTATATAAACTTTTTATAAATTATTGTAAATTTTCTTAGTTTTGAATTCTAAAAGAACTTTCAGTTAATGTTGCGTTATAAGAATGACGCATATCAGACACAGCACGACTACTCCAACCCGAGATTTGAAATCAATATGTAACTAAATTTACGTGTTTTTTTTTAAATTTTGATTATAACTTGTTAATTTAAAATTAACTAATCTGTTTTGAGGAAATTCTTTTAACTTAAACATGAAAGTGTATAGCTCTACAATAATGTCTAAACAAGAGCCCAGATGCAAAAATAGATATAAATTAAACCTACCTGTCAACATCTACTGCTGCGCTTGGAATATTTAGAGACCCGGAAGAGGAGGAGAGGGTGTTACGAAGTTTGTCGAGCATGTCCACACAAGAATCATCTTCAGCCATTGATAATTCACCTGAAATATATTTTCAAAGTTAATAAAAAGAAGAGTATGTTAACAAATAATATTAAATGGTCTTAAATCATTAGTTCAAAAACACACAAGATAGATACATGATCCAGCAAATGTATTGATCATGCTTTTTCTAAGTTTAAGAAAAACTTTAGATATATACAGTAGAACCCCGGTTAACCGAACTTCGGTCAACCGAAACCCGGGTTAACCAAAACGGTTGCAAAATTAATAAAAAAAGCTAAATTAACACTAAAACGCCCATGTAAAACCGAAACCATGCGCTGAGGGTGGCCATTTCGAGATCTCCTCAACAGCGCCGCCGGCCACGTGTTTTCCCAGGCATTGACCTTCCTAGAACTACCCTCCACCCCTCCTGCCCCCGCTCTTTCACTTTTCACACACTTGCTGTTTCAGTTGAGCTACTGTATTCAAGGCGTGAAGGTTGTGACACTAGCGGAAGTATAAATTCTTCTCAGTTCTTTAGCTTTTAGTAATTTAATCTTACATTGTTTTATTTTAACTCGCTTAGGTTGTTTTTTAATGTTGAGTGTGAAACTTTAGTTTGTTAAACTTTAGAGATTCTTATAAAGTGACTTTAGGGCAGTTTTCAAAACAATGGCCGGTAAAAGAAAACGTGTCGTTATCAACATAGCCGATAAACTGGAAGCCGTTAGACGTGTTGAAAACGGTGCTTTATTACGATGTGTGGCAGCGGAATACAATGTCGGTGTTTCAACTGTAAGTGACTGGATTAAGAATAAAGAGAAACTTACTGAACATTCAACTAAAATCCCCAACCGTATATTTAATAAAGCTCTTTACATTAAAATAACGTGTGTACATTATTTAATTTAGCCAAAAACCATCCCAAACTCCATAACCATGGCTTAACCGAAAAAATTGATTATCCGAAACAGGTCTGTCCCTATTAGTTCGGTTAAACAGGGTTTTACTGTACTGCTAATGTCAAGAATTTAGGAATACATTATAATAAACTAACACGTTTATTAATTTGTTGTAATATTTATAGGAATGATCAGGCACAAAACAAAGGAAACATTATCGCTATTTTAAATTATGATCAACTGTTCAAAGTTTGTAAAATATTTTATGGGATAGGATCTACATGGCCAATTCTGCTGATCTGGTCTTCAGTATAGGTTAGCAAAAATCACTTGGTAGAAAGAAACCAGTTGATCAAGCCAGCTCATAATGTTTGTAAAGCTTCTAAATAGTACTAAAATCTTTTATCTAAAACACCAACTCTTAGTGCAAGGAGTGGAGTTAATAGGTGTTGAAAGTCAACACAATCATAACTCTAGTAGGCATAGTAATAGATAAGAGTTATTGTAAACCTTCCTAATATTATCTAAAACTTTGTAACCAAAATGAGGTCGCACAACAAAAAATGCATTATTCCCTTAGTAGACACAAATCGAGCCCATTCAGAATTGTTTTAGATTTTTTAAATGAAGCAGAACCCCTGTAATCCGAACGTCCACTAATCCGAACACCATAGGAGTGAAGTTAAAAATTAATTTGAATGTTTTCTACTATAAGCCTAATAATATTTTCCAAACTACGTTTACTATGAATATATTGTATGTCTACTATTTTAATTAAATAAACAATGTTTTAAATTACAAAGTATTTCTCATTTTTCTATAACACTTATGATCCATTTTAGCCACATTTTAGATGTTAAGTTATGTGAAAAGCACAATATGTTCTGTAATCCGAACGATTCGATAGTCCGAACCCCCCCCCTGGTTCTAATTAGTTCGGATTAAAGAGGTTCTACTGTTTACCAAAATCTTTTGACTGCAACTTTTTTTGATAACTGTCACTCTTAAAACAAGGGGTGGTAAAAATAGGTACTGTCCATAAAAATGAATAACTCTTTTAGTAGGCTCAGAACAAAAAAAAAAAGATTATTGTATATCTTCTAAATATTACCAAAATGTTTTTGTTTATAACTGCAACCATTATTGCCAAGGGCTAAATTTGTTTAACGCTTAGCTTAAGTGAACTTTAAAGTAAATAGAAGTAAATACGAACTTCAAAATCAAGCCGAAAGGGATTTTTATTTAAAGTTCAGTTCTTTACAAAAACTGACTTACTTTAACTTTCTCACTATACAATAGTAGAGAGAAAGTATAGTGATCGCAAAAAATATCGATATTGATATTTTTGTGGAAATATCCATTTTGGGACCCCCTGAGTCCAAAAAAGTGGTTTTTACAAAATGTATGTCTGTATGTATACAAAGCTAGAGCGAAAACTATTCGATCGATTTCAAACAAATTTGCACCAGACATGTCAAGTAGGCCTGTATAGATGCACGAAGCATATATCTTTGATAGAGGATTAACAGTATAAAACAAAAACTTATTCTTTACAATTTAACTTTTTTTTTACTTACCTTCAACCATGCGTTTAATTTTAGTATCATCATCTCTAGGTGTATCATTCATTGTTGGAGTGAATATATTAAGAACATCCTCTAAGGGTGTTTTACCCTGGAGTCTTAAAGATCGTTTTGTTGGTAAAGGAGTAACTGCTTTTGTTTTTGCTGGTTTAGGTCTGTAACCACAATAAAAAGAAACACATTTTTTAATTCCATTTTAGCTCATGGATTTGGGAATTTTATATATTCAGTGTAAATTGACTGGAATAAGTAAATAAGCATAGTCACTTAACGTTGACTTGTAGATTTCGTATTACTCGACGGCATATCACGTAGCGACCTTTTTTGCTTACATGCATTATTTCCTGGTTGGTGTCATAATTGGAATAAGTGTGACACTTATTTATTAAGTGCTCTGCAAAACTGGAAGAAGTGTGGTTCAGTTTGTTTTTGTTGGCAATGCTCCTCAAATCGTAGGTGAAACGGACGTGCTGTTTGACCTATGTAATAACAAGGGCAGTCGCTGCTTGTGATTTTATAAATGTCAACTGGTATGTATTTTATTTCGGCTAGGTCCTATAAGTATTAGAAGGGGTTTGTTAACTAGTTGTAAATCATCTATTTATTTCCAATAAATCCGTAAGCCAGGGAAATGTATTTCATTGTTTGTAATACCCTCATCTAACAGCCCTAAAACAAAATAAAATATATATCATGCGAATACGGAAACAAGCTGAACTTTACATTAAGAAATGTGATGGCGAAATACCAAACAATATGCACTTGCAGAACCACCAACAAACTTTAATTTAATTTGAAACCCAGAGCTTTGAATAACGTTAACACCCACCACCAAACTGGTATTTATATAATCATATGGCACGCAATTGTCCGTCTTGTTACTTAGGTCAAACCGGACGTCCATTTCATCAACAAAAACAAAAAACACGGTGTTTTCATTCATGGAGCATTTACCAACAAAAACACTGAACCACACATCCAGTTTCCAGAGCACATAATAAATGTCAAAAAAGGACGCTACATGAATGCCACTGAGTAAACTGATCGATGTTTTGTTTTGAGAAAATATCAATTTTATATTATAATACCATAATATACAAACAAACATATATTATCTATAAACCTGTATTAATATTTCAATTGACGTTTCATATTAAAATGATCAATGTTTTGCTTTAAAATATAATTTTACTTTCTCACTATAGCCTACTATAGTATAGAGAAAGTATAGTGATCGTAAAAAAAAATCTATGTTGAGATTTTTGTGGAAATATCCGTTTTGGGACCCCCTGAGTGCAAAAAAGTGGTTTTTACAATATCTGTATGTATACAAAGCTAGAGCGAAAACTATTCGATCGATTTCGAACAAATTTGCACCAAACATGTCAATTACGCCTATATAGATGCATGAAAAAAAATCCCCTTTTTGGCCAAAAAACCCCAAAAAAATCCGTTATTTTTTTATAAAAAAACAGCTCTAACGATTTTGATCAAATTTGGCTTATTTGTAGCCCTTAATGTACCCTATCATATGCAGAAACCCATATCTTTCTAAAAATTCTTGTTTAGCTAATAATAATAACTGATTTTTGGTAGTTTTTTGGCCAAAAAGGGGGTTGCTTTTCAAAACCTTTTTTCGTGCATCTATACAGGTCTAATAGACGTGTTTTGTGCAAATTTGTTTGAAATCGATTGAATAATTTTCTCCCTAGCTAATAATAATATTTATTAGTTAATCTCCTACTATAATATCACCTCTCCTACCCCACCTACAATATTATGAAGTCACAATGAATCTGTTTAATAATTTAAATATGTTTGTGAGGAAGTATGTGCCAGTTCCTGGTACCGTGTATTTATATTAGTATATTTAAATAAACATATACAGTTGAATTTGGGTTATAGCATCAACGAAGGGACCGAACAAATGTTGACGCTATGCCCGAGTGATGTTATAAAGATGTACCAACAGAAAATCATATTTTTGTTACCTTGAGTGAAAGGACAAACAACTATACAGTATTACTATTATTGGCAACATTATTCATGATGTTTATTAAAAAGAAAAACACTCTACTTTTCCTTTAATCTATAGTAGGGTCCCGATAATTGGAGCTGAGGTCACCTACATAAATTAGGTAACATTTTTGGTTAATGTGTAAGGTTTTAAAGAGTAAATACCTATAATGTGTATTAACAAACTGTATTAAAAACAATAAAATTACAGTACATATTAAAACATTAACTTACTGCGTTAAAAAACACGCAACAATTTTAAAGTGTCAATATTACTGATGGGAGGGGGGTCAACTGTCTGATCACAACTACGTAAAGTCTCGCCAGGCTATACGATAGAGTCTCACTGCGCTTTTCTATTGTCCGAACAGTTTCCCAGCAAGGTCATGGGTTTAGTTATACACAGGACGTCGCATACCGTGTCAATTTTTAGTTAGGAGGGGTGGGAGAGTTAGCAGTATTGTTTGCAATGGAACCCCGCCCTTTCTACCGCCTTTGATGGGACCCGCCAGAGGTTTTACATGTGTGTAGGTTTATTTCACGGTTCTAAAAAGAGAGAAAATAGGCCGCCCAAAATCAAAGGAAAGGGGGAATTCTAACATTTTTCGAGTTCTGAGAAAACTGAATTCAAAGTTTGACATTGCTATTTTGTAGATTTATGACGTTACAACTGAGTGGTTAAATATTTATTGACGCTAAAACAAGGATTTATAATAATGTAAAGGATAACAATTTGACCGGACCTAAAAAAATGACGCTATGCCCGAGTAGACGCACTAGCCAAGGCCATTAAAGCCAAGTTCAACTGAATTATCATTAAAACTTCCTTAAACTTTTATTAATATATCTATCGTCGTTTTGCTTTAAAAAATTATTCACTAGCGGGAAAAGAATTCTTTATCTTTCTTTATAGGCTAATAAAGGTTATACAAGCATAAAGCCTTTGTTTAATAAGCCCTTGTTGTGCTGATATTATGTATGATATGCAAGGAATAAATTCTTTATTATTATTATAACAATAAACTGCTATGAATTGATTCACCGATCTTATAAAACCACCAATATAAAAACAAAACTACTCAAAAGTGAACGATTCATTTAAATGAATCATCTCTGATTCAAGATGCCAGAGTCACATTGGAAATTTCCTCTGAAACAAAACGTAAATTATGTACTGCACGTTTTAATGAAAGAACAGTCAGTTGTAGCAGTGGTTGGCATTTGGATTTCTTTGTAGCCTCTATACAAAAGAACTATAGATAACTGCTGGGTACCCAACTGTTGATTATTTTATGATAAAAGAATTATTATCTGTTGATTATTTGTAAAATAAGAATCGATTAGGCCTAGTCCAATTTATACCAATAAATATTTAGCAGAAGCGGAATAAAACTATACAGCTGATTAATGTGTTGTAAATTACAGATCTACTTATTGAAATTGGTACCGGTACTCATTTTATGCTAATATTTATCCGTTTCCATATCGTAGGCTAATTAATTTTAATCATTATTGCCCGAATATTTGGAAAAATTTGTGACTACATGTAAAATCTTTGGTACTTTTAATGACTGAATATCCAAATTCATGAATTTTCATGCCAGTAGACACCAATGACGTTCAGTGGTAGTAAATATAAATACATAAACATTTTGTATGTTTAGGATTGCCATTTTGAAACAGGATCAAATAAGTAAAAACTTTTAAATTATTAAGTTACACTCAGATGTCTATAATAAGATTAGATATGGGGTTTTAAAATGTTCAATTAACTTACACCTACCTGACTGGTTTTTTGTCAAGACTTTTATGTACTTCAACAATATTGTTTTCTTGTAGAATTCCAAGCTCTCTGAAACGTATAAAAGAAATAATAAATAATTTGAGATATAGCCTAGTGTAAGCCTTCTAAATTAGAAATTACAGGACAATTTTAGATTTTTATAAACTTACAACATCATCTTTTTGTTTTCTTCAACATTTCTTAATCTTTGTTTTTCATATTCAGACATGTCATCTTCCTCAAAATCTATTGGAGGAAATTTAATATTGCTGATGGTATTTTTTTGTTTTTTAATATCTGTCTCACTTTTTACAGAAACACTCCAGTTATCATCATCATCTTCTTCTTCTGTGGAAGATACTTCCAATTTTATATCAAAAGAATCATCCTTTCCTCCATAATCAACTACCTGAAATGGTTAGAAAATCATTTTGTTAATAACATCTGAATATATTATGAAATCTTTATGTCAGGCATTAACTTCCATTGACAAGCAAAAGTTTACTAACTAAACCTTACACATTTTTGATTTTTTTAAAGGTGAAGTTTATATACTATTATTGCCGAAAAATGGGCCTATTCTATAACTAACTGTGTAGATACTACATAATATGTTATGGCTATATGCAGTGGCGGCGCATCCATAACGGCAGGTGGGCCAATAATTCAGAAAAAGAAAATATTAGTTCATTAAAATAAACACTGAATTAATATGAAAACAGCGGAATATATAAGGCAAAAGCATGTTTGCACGGCGACTGAGAGTAGAAACCAGGCGGCCGGGGCTGATTTCAAACTAGCCCTGGCGATACATCATGTAGTTTAGCGTCAAGGATGGTTGACGTCACGCAGACAGTTCCCCCTCCCTGCCGGCTTGCATATGTTCAATGTAAGTGTCTCTCGGGCTTAGCCCTGAGACAGTCTACGTGCAGTGACTAAGCGTTACATTCTTCCTTGGTGAAATTCGCGTGTGTTTAAAAGTGTACAAGTGCAGTGGACTATTATCAGCATGATTTTAACTCTAATTATTTATTTATGACTGTCTTTAGTAGGTACAGTGGAAGCAGAAAGATGTTTCAGTATATTAAAAAGAGTGAAGACATTTCTAAGAAATACAATGGGTCAGGACCGCTTAAAAGCTTTAGCAGCCTGTTCAATTCACAAAGAAGTTATTTCCGCTATTCCCAACTTCCACGCCAGAGTTATAGACTTATTCGCTAACAGGAAAGAGAGAAGAGCCCAGCTACTTTATAAATAGAAGATTGGCTGTACCTTGTACACATAGGATTAGATTTTAAAAGTATGTTTTTGTAATTAAAAGTAATTTTTATTTAGTTACGTATTTTGTTACCTACTCCTACTGTTATGTTTCAAAACTATAATATTTACTGTGGAAACTTGGGTTTACTATAGGTTTGATCCTAGTTAGTATTTTAAACAATTTTAATTGAATTATTTGTGCATACAAACAAACGGCATAATCATGCGTATATTTTTTAAAGAGAGTTATTAACCTGAAACACTTGTTTAATCAAAAAGTTATCACAGTAAGTAGTACATGGAAGAATTTAAGGTATTTATGCATTCACATTGGACAGGGTATGTGACGCGTCGGAAACGGGTGTGGTTAAATTTAGACACTCGCCGCGTTCAGGTGCTACCCTGTAGAGTTCATTGCTATTGCACAATAAGCCAGCCACTACTGGGCCAAGGTCACAACTAGCCCACCCAGTTAAAATGACTGGGCGCAGCCACTGGCTATATGGAAGTCAGACTATCACTGTGTGAATAGCTTTGTACCGAAATTAAACTGTAAGCCTAAAAATACTTAATGAAAAAACAAACAATTTTTAGTTATTTCTAAAAAATGTATTGAGTCTGTAGAATGAACTATTGTTGATTATCTATAGACAGGCAAAACAATATTATAACAAAATAACACCAGATTTGAAATATAGAACTTCTTTAATTAATTATTTTTATCTGTTCTTTTACAACTAAAATTAACCAAAACACTTTCATTTTACAAACATCGCCATTACATTTTTTTAACTCACTTAACACTAACAGGTTTGCCAACTTAAACATAGCCCACGACTATACACTGCATACTATATTAAGATATAGGAGTACAGTTTGATTGCTTTTTATTCAACAACCATAAAATTGTGTGTTTGTTTTTTCATTAAAATGGAGTTCTACCAAGTACTTCCGGTCATTAGTGTAAATCATACTAAATATACTTTGTGAAGATAAAAAATGTTATATTTCAGCAAGAGTTCAGAGTGAACACCTCCTTAGGTTTAACGAAAACAAGGGTTGCCACAAATAGGAAAAGAATGTGTTCACAGGTTAAGGACCCAGCAGGTTTATTTACGGTCGCTTTCACTTTAAACCCATAGTTTGCTTACTTTACGACACATAAATTTAGCGGTAGCAGTTGGCAGCATCTGGACTGACCTCCCGCCATATCAACCCCTGCTAAAGAATGTGGCTTCATTCTGAACTCTTTAGGTGGTACCTAAAGTTTAGGTATATTAAGGCTGAAATGCTGATTATGTGTCAAGGTTGTTTACCCAAAAGCTTTATAAGGCTACTTTCATATTTGCTTGTTACCACGTACCACACCATAGCAAGTTGACACTTGCCTTCTACTATAGTGAACAACTTGCACACAAATTTTATATAACCTGCCTTCCGCCTAATTACAAATAATATATTGTGCTCTTTGAGGTTTCTTCAAAATAAACAAAAAATGGAAATCGAGAAAAAATTGCAAATCTTAATCTATGCTAAATTTGTGTTTAGGCTAATAAACTAGTCCATTTTCTACATTTCTATTTAGAAGTTCTTTAATTATTGTAGGATTCGATTTAAATCATAGTAAAAAAGGTTGCATCTATTTGCCTTCTAAGTGACTCGAAAGGTGGTATAAAAAGAAGTTCAGAGTTTAAATTGTATGCTCATTTTTCAGAGTTTATGCGATTTTTTGCAGACGTAAGACCTAGCGCATTCGATTCCTGACGTCAAAAAACCATTATATGCAAATTTTCATCAAAATCGTTAGAGCCGTTAGGGAGATCCCCGAAATAAATTTATATACAAGAATTGCTCGTTTAATAAGATCAGATGATGCATTTTTTATTTAAACTTGAAATTCGTATATCACTGATAGACATGAATATAGGCCTACAGTAAAGACCACGAAAGAATACCGTTGAGGGATGGGCTTGTATATACCGAGACCTTGAACGCTCCAATCGCCTTAGTGCGACGTTGTCATGTTCTTCGCACGCTTCTAACTGAACGCGGCTGACTCAACGCATTTATAATTTTTAAACTGTGAGCTCAAGCCTCGAGCGGTAAATAACAGGAGTGTTCGAGACTAGTAGATATGGCCCATCCTATTGGCCGCCACGCAACGGTATTCTTTAGTGGTCTTTAACATAGAGTGACAATTCCATGAAGCTATATTAATTAATTGTTCTATACAATAAATCTTTCGTCAAAATCTGGTTGTTTCATTATTGAGTGTTTACAAGTTAAAATTTAACAGTTAAATTTTAACAAACCTGCTCGTTGTCCCCACTTAATTTGCGTCATGTTGTTCCGGCTCTTCCAACATGTTTATTTGTCGATTGCAGTCCATTACCGATAACATAATATATCAATATGGGAAGGTTTGCTTCTGACAAAGTAATAGTAAACAATTACCATTCAATTTATCGGATCATGAACATCAATATATTATATACCGTAGAATATCTGTAGTTGGAAGTAAAGTATGGTTGTAAACATTAAGTATTTATGTATTATAGAATTTTATAAAGTGAAAATTATTAAGTTAAGCTGTAGGAATAGCGGAGTTCGGCAATCGTGTTTATTTATGATCACATGCACAGTCCGATGTCATTGAAAGGACATGTCTACACTCGATTCCTGTGCAGTACAGAGAGCCCATAAGCCATGTTATCCATACAACAGTCTCAGCAACAATAGCCAACTAAAAAACATCAACTCACATGCAACGCTCGGAAAGTTGACGCAACCCGCATGACAATAAACGTAATGTTCCCTGTAATGGTAGTAGCATGTCTATTCTCCTGTAAGACCTGTACTGCACGGTGGACGTAGGCTAATATTTCCTTAAATGAGTTGAATGAAAATAGAATTTAAGTTTAAAGTGATTTTATTTTCTGTTTATAATTATTAAAGACGTTTAGAAATTGAACATTATAATTGCGTATTAGAGCATTTTCTTGTGTGTAAGTTAGAAACCCTGCCACAATTTGGCAAGGGGTCGTAATGTAAACTTTCACCAGTTTAATATAAAATATCATCACTTGTTGAAATAGCATCCAGCAAAATTCCTTTTTTTTTAGAAAAGTAAGAAGTGCTACCAACTTATATAGTGACATGTTTACAAGCTAAAAATATACTGTGACTGGAGACTTATAAGTGGAAAGGTTTCATCTGAGCTGCCACCAACGCGTGAGGGGAGGTACAAGGTTGTAGTTTGAGGCCGCGTGGGGACTGACTGAGACATCGTAGGGGAAACAGGAGCCTAACAACACAAGAAACAGATCGAGACAGCCGCTTCCCCCACCACCTTACTGACTCCTAGACCCACTGCGCATCCAAACTCCATAGCTCAGATGTAGCCTAACCTTTTCTCTTACAGACCTAGTTTAGGGTTTTTTCTGTTGCCATGATAAAAGAAATAGGCCTAGGCCTAGTGGTGTTCAAAAATTTGCAAACCATAATCCAGGTTATAAATACATGTAAATCCGGCGTAAAATTACTATACAACCCTCGGCTGATATTTTTGCAGACGACGACCTTGTTTTACATTCTACTGTTAACTGTTGAATATTGATAAACATACTGTGACTAAAGACTAAAGTTAGAACTTCAGGCTATTTTTGTTATTATTCTTGAACAATAATAATTGTTTTTATTATTCTTGCATTTCTGTTGGCGTAGGGTCGAACAGTAAATTTGTGCCGTAAATCCAAGTGAAGCACAAGGTTTAACATTAAACCTTATTAAAAAAAACTTACATTCATCAAATTACTGAACTAAATACCATTATGAACAATAATAAGGAATTAAGTAAGTTTTAAGCTTCCCTCCAAAAAAATTGATATTTAGTGGACTTAAATTTTCTAAAAAAAATAAAATTTAATTGTCTTACCTTTCTTTTTCTAAAGGATCTTATAGGCGTTTTGTCTTCAGAAATTTCTTGAAGTGCCATTGTCCTATTACACCTAAACTAAAAACAACACTTTTTAAGAATTCAAATTATTAATTTTTCTTGGTTCTAATCCATCAAATCCTTAGAAATACACTGAATGAATAACAAACTCGTCTGATGTATAGAACAATAGTTTTTTTTTAAGTTGAAGACTCTAGCTTATTATAATCAGCTTGGTAATACGCATTGTAATTGGATTAGTTGGGTACTCGCTACTCGTGGAGACGTGGACTGTCGTGGTACTCGAACTTTTGTCAAAAATCAAACACGAAACAAAGTAAACCCCTGGCCCTGGTAAACCCTAAGCTAATAAGAAAAGCGGGGTTATAAAAATACATTCGATTACTCGAATTCACTTATCATATCACGAACTCGAACTTCTTTAATGTATTTTGATATGTTAGAGCATTTAGTATTTGTTTTACTATAAGAAAAACATCGAAAGATTAAAATATTAACTACCATTTATTTAATTAATTAAAATATAATGTACGTTTGAAATAGTAAAATTTCGAAAATAAGCTTGATCTCATAGTTTAACACAACTTGAGACATTCGATTATCGACTATCTAACAAATGGCGTTAATCTCATAATCTCCTTGCTTAGAGTCTTCGAAATAGTTCCCGCCAAACACATGGTACGTCCCAGATCATTCCCGCCAATGTAGATACTTTGTTACGTCAACATCAACCATTACTAACACTATATGTATGTGGATAGATAAATACTAATTATAATTCTCTTAAAATGTTAACACAGAATTAGTTAAAAGTGTTGTATAGAAAAGTACTAACTTACATTAAATTACTAATACAACGAATATACCAGTGCTACTACAACCACAAGAGTGAACTCATAAAAGTGTTATACTTGGATAGTGTTTTGTTTTATCAGTTTTCTTAAAAAGTGCTACGTATAAGAAGGCTTCATGCTTAAAGGCAAAGCCTTGGTTTATTTTAAACCAAAAAGCCAATCGGCAAAGAAAAAAAAATTACGTCATCCTACAAAATGTACATAGAATAAAATAGAAGACAAGACAAATCTTAATATCTAATATATACTGTATGATCAATATATGAGAATGAAGAAAAATCATAAAACGGATATGGACTAAATTAAATTCAGCGTAGAGATTATCATTTTATCATAATGAAGTGAACACAATAAAACATAGTGTCGTCATATAGAATCTCCTCTTTCAGGGACTAACAGAGTACAATGATTTTTTAAATATAAATTAATGTGAATTGTTGTTTGTTTTACTAACAATTTTATCTTATCTGTATTAGGCCTGTTAGTTTCACACCTACCCGACTATCGTGTAACCAATATCTATCCGACGCCAACACAAAAGTGGATCTTTTTCACACTTATCCGGCTGTTGGTAACCGACATCTAGCCGAGCCGAGGTTCTTTCTGACCTCGATTCAATAATATAGGCCTACATTGTATACAGACTGTATATTATTATTATCTCTGCTCGTCATGCCTAAAAAGTAAAAACTGAAAAAGTATAGTATTGTAGTATTGTACCAGCTTCAACTGTTAAAAGTTAAATATCAGCTGTACTGAAGCGTTATTTACCAACAACGGAAAGTAAATGTGCAGTATTGAGTTAAATATTTATTTAATACAGTATAGTATCTTATCCATTTTATATGTTTTATTCCCGAATTGATAAGTGGTAGTAAATATGCTTCAAAATTGCTGACTTTTTGTGAAAGAATCCTAGTATGATTCTTCTGAGAGTAAACATTTTTTGTATTTTTCGATCCGATTCAAAATGGCGGAGTTATACTGTTTAATCATTTTTGGGTAGGAATTTGAGGAGTATATAAGTCCGATTACAATTTGTGAGTTATATCATTCGAAAAACAATTAAATTTACTATAATCCTGTGCAAAGGTATTTTAGTTACAGTTCCCGGAACAAGGAACAAAATTCATACGAAACTCTCGATAAATGATTTTTTTTTCATTATCCTAAGGTAATTGCGCAATTTCTCCAACTCATAAGCCCAAGTACAATTTGTGAGCTATACAGGGCCGGTGCAAGGGGTTTTTCCTGAACATGCGAGAGTCATTTTTGGTGCCCCCCTCTCTATACACAACAACCCTTCCCCCCGCCCCTATATATGTATTTATATATCTCCCTTATAGTCCTTATTGCAATAAAAAATGAAAATGGGTACATTATCAAATATATAAAAATTGAAATTATTTAATTATCTCTATAAAATCAAATTAAAATATAACATCTAGCAACACTTTAAAAAAAACATTTTTTCAACAAATTCAAATTTACCCAAACATATTATTGTATAACCTTCATGATGTTTAAAATTAAAAAGGATTATTAGTTCTAGTTTTGCTGTCAAAAAGCTTATTACTGATATATGAGCCTATTTTTAAATCAAGTATTATAAGAATTACTTCAATTTGTCTTTAAAAATGGTGAATCTTTATTTTGGCAATAATCAAAATATCACATTTAATTTTATTGAAGTAATGATTCAAAATGATTTAATACTTCATAATTTGGACGTAGAGAGAAGCACTTTCCAGACCACAGCAAAATCAGAACACATAATTTTCAATTTAATATAACAGAGTGCAGCACCTTACGGACAATCATTTACAAAATGTTTAAAGTGCCGATTAAAATAATATGTAATATTTCACAATTTAGACATAGGTAGAAGCACTTTACAGACCACAAAAAAATCAGAACACATAGTTTTCAATTTACCATACTTCCCCCATACAGGGTGCAGCACCTTACGGAGATGTATTATTTTTAACAGTCAGGCGGTACAAATTTTTAGTTTTTGAAGAAAAAAAACAGTACCGCCTCACTGAGGGAAATTCAATATGTCGTTTTAGAGGTGCATTTATTTGACTATTTCTACCAAATATTACGATCATGTTGGCCATAATCTGGAGTCTTCGTTTCGACGTAATAATTTTTAACAGTGAGGCGGGACAAATTTTTAAAGTTTCTTTAAAATAAAACAGTGCCGTCTCACTGAGGGAATTCGACAGCTGTTTTTACATACATTTGACTATTTCTGTTAAATGTTATGACCACGTTGACTGTTCTGTTATCTAAAGTCTAAATAAGACAAGTCCCGTAATGTGCTGCACTCTGTAAGCTTTTACATGCAAATGTATTTGTTTAGATTATTTTTATCAGCGAGGCGGGACAAATTTTATAGGTTCTTAAAAACAAAAGCGCTGCCACACTGAGGGAAATTCGAAAACTGTTTTGACAGATACATTTGACGATTTTTACCAAATGTTAGGATCACGTTGGCGTTTTATCTGGTGGCTTGTTAACATAATATTTCGTAGGTAGTTCATATTTTAACTACTAGAATACCGTACACTGTTAGTTCAAATTTTGAAATTAATTTTCAATAATAGGTTTAGACTTGTGCCGTAATGTGCTGCTGTCTGAAAGGTTTTGCATAAACTTTAAAGCGACTATTGACAGAAATTGTTAGATAGT
>JAGFPH010001374.1:270215-281984 GCA_018207615.1 Philaenus spumarius
TAATAGATGGCGCCTTTCATTAGTAATCATAAATATTAACTTTCATAGGAAAGTTTTAAATACATTTTTCACCGAAAATATTAATTTTAAGCTATTTGTTTATTTTTCGTCAATATCGGGGAACATAAGCTTTAAAATGCTGTTTGAATCATTACTGTTGATGAAAAATTACTTGAGATATGACTTTGCCACAAAAAAACACCATTGAGAAAATAAAATAATAAATATAATTTGAGAGATTTTGTGTTCAAGTTTTATTCTACGTATCTCATATGATTTACATAACCTACAAGACGAAGAAGAAGTAATTAATAATGTAATAGCATTATAATCTCAACTAGTCAGAATTGCTCTCAGTTATAATGACACAATGTTCCACTCCATTGATCAATGGCAAGTTTCATAATCTGATAACAAATTGCGCCATTTGCTATTGACATGTTTTTATTGGTAATGAGTCATTTTAAACAATGAATAATGTTTACATTTAAATTAAACTCTGTTTTATCTATTGCATGAGTTGGTTATAATATACTGTCTAGGTTTTTGTACGCCTTCTTTTGCTGTTTTTTTTTACTGTAGGCCTACTAACGTAAGTAAACGTGTGTGCTACATTTCCCGTTGCTCCCACTGCGACATACTTTTTATGCATTGCGTTGGCAACACTGACAGTCTTGACTTGCCCAGAAGCATTGAAAGTGTTGTTTTTAAACGAGTCGTGTTGGGAGGATCCTGGGTTTTGGGTAAGGGGAAGAACACACCGGTGCGTGAAATTTTAACATCAACATGGATCCTGAAGCTTTCCTTGACCTGGCCAACCAGGTCACTAAACTCAAAATGTTTCCTTATTTTGACATAGCACATAGTGTTTTATGTGCGCTTCATGTAAGAGAGGATCTGGGCCCCGGTAAGTTGAAAATCAGCCATTGTTCCATAAATAGACTAATGCTTGTATACTGCCTATGTCTTAAATTAGCCTACCATAGACAGAAACTAACTATATACAATCATTTCAGAATGTATTCTGTAAATAGTTTATTATTTATCTTTTAAGAGATGTGTTAGTAAAAATGTTTGCCATTTTTAAATTATGACTAGCCTATTATGTGTAATCAACAAAATACGTAAAGGTACCCATCTATTTTGAATGGTTTTAAGAACACTGAGTTATTTTAAAACGCATAAATATAATTTAAAATAGTAGATCAATAAAATGTTGAGTTATATAGTTTTCTCAAACATCAAAACAAAGGTCTTGCATTTATAACATTTGTATTTTCCGCTCGAAAATCAGTCAATGTGTTGCATTTAGTCTAACTTACAAAAACATAAGGAGCAATATAGTAGAAGTAAGCCTACTTTTGTCTTTATTAATTATTTGGAAAAAAATATCAAATTACTATCAACATCGTTTACAATACATTTATAAACTATCCCATTTTCAATGTTAGAACGTATATTTATCCGATTGTTATGTGTTTAATCCAAATTTGCAATAATACATTTTACAAACACATTTATGTGTTATGTTATACTGACGGTAGGTGTCGCATTGTAAGTTAGATTTCAAACAAAAACTGGTAATTTCAAACAACACCCATGCTGTCATTTTGTTTTTAAAGACTGTGACATTGTCTGACCCTAGTACTGACTTAAGGTATTTTTAAATCGGTCTCCCGGGCAGAAAGCTCCTAGGAATTTATTCATAATAAAAAAAGAAAACGAAGACAAACAAAATAGAATTAACATGTGCGACTGCTATTAGTAATCAAATAGGAGACAAATTAATTATACAATATTAACGGATAGCCTAGAATATTATTTGATACTCTCAAAGACAATCCTTCGTACTTATACATTTTAAAATAAATTTAACGTATAAAGTAACCGATGTTCCGTCTAAATACTGTGTAAATTAGTTACAATGTTTTAAATAAACTAAACAATCTAAGTAAAATGTTTACTTCAAACAAATCAAATGCAGAGAATGTTAATAGGTTTATCTGCGAGTTCCAAATTTTTAAAATGTGCCCTGCTTTATCAATTAAATAATAAATACTTGAAAATTTAGATTAATTAACTTGATTTTCAACTTTTTACTATCGACTTTGTAAAAAAAACACGACCATAAATTATTTATGTGAATTTAATGTATTTTAAATTAAAAAAGAACTAGAATATTATAATAATCAATTTAATTTTGTTTGGTTTATGGTAGGCCTATAATATGTTTAAGAAAACATAATCACTCTTTATCATGCGACAATCATGGTAGGGTACATGTAAACAATAACCATCTCAACAACTTAACAAATTTGATAGTTTAACTTCCCAAATTTTAGATTTAAACAACCATTTTTAATAGGATATTTAGCAAGACTTCTAAGATAATATACAGTTGGCCTAATGGCATTATAATTGATCACAAATAAAGCGTTTATTTACTCGAACACATTCCAATAACAAAGTCACCATCTTCACTGATGGATGAGTCAAAATTAGGCTACCAAATTATATCTAACAATTTTAAATTATAACTTGGTTACTGGATCTCATCCATCCGTGAAGATGGCGATATTGTCGTTGAAACGTGTTCTGTTAAATATGTATATTATTTTTGAGTGGCGTTCCAATTTGACTAAACGAATTTTAGATTATTTTGATAGTAGGCCTAAAGTATGGGTCGTGCAACCACCATGACTATCAATGAAACTTTTATGAAATAAAAGGCAGAATAAATTGTATAACCACAGATAAAAGATGGAATAATCTATTCTCTGTGGTATAATGTAGGCTTACTACATAGTTTTGAATACAATTTAAACTATACATAAAATAATATACTTTATGATCTACTGGTAGGCCTACGTATTAATTGTCATACAGAAACTATTATCAACTGCACCTGTATGAACTTTGAAACAAAATAATCCACCTGCTTCATTCACTTTCATTTCGACTGTTTTTCTTGGACCGCGCGGAAAGTTACGCAAACGTTTAAGTTGAAGATGTACCTAATACAGTTTGTCTACATTTACTCATTTTGTTAGGCTTTTTTACTTTATTTAAAGCTCTGAAAGATCAATATTTGACTTAAATTTCGAGTTTGAACCAAATAGGCCGTAAACTGGTCGTAAATAATTTTAAGCACCGGGTGTGAGAGCTGACATAAAAAATATCACTTGTATAAAAAAGTCATGTAATTTAGGCCTAATAATAGGTGTTATCTGTATTTATCTTTTGTTCAAAGTTAATTAGGCAATAATTAATCTAAGTTCAGCCGACTTTAGCGTTGCAATTAGTCTTAAGTCATCCACTCTACAAACATGGTATTAACCTAAAAGTAATTAACCTAAAATCTAATTGCGAGACCATTAGTAGAAACAAATTATGTTTTCAGGTGTTTTTTTAATAAAAATACAAAGTGTTATTTATCACGAACACTTATGAAATAGTTCTTTGCTAACTTAGCTTAGTAATTTTTAATATTATTATTAAAATATTATTAATTTTAGTTTTCTTTCGGTTTCGTAAGTAGGCTACAATTAATTTCAAATAACCTATCGTAGTTTTTCTTTTTCTTTAACTCGTACTTTAAAATATATAACGAACAGTTTCCCGAATTTATTTATTATAGCATGATAAAACACAAATACAATTATACCCATATTTACCTTTTATAAGTTGGCTATTATTTTTAATTTTAGCGGGAGCAGCTATTGCAATCGTTTTGTCATTCCACCTTGCGTAAAACAGCGAAAATATACACTTTGTACTAATGTGTTTTACACCTAGTTTTTCAATTTAACCAGTTGTAAAACCTCTTAATTTGTTAAAGGAAATATGCTTTTATACCTCATAATTGAAAGAAATCGATGGAAACTTCTTTTTAAAAGGTTAAGTTCAGTAAAAATGTATTATTTTTAATGTATTTTAGGGCGTTTCAAACAATAATTTCCTTTATTTTAAGGTCATACATAAAAAATATAAAGCCTTATTAATAATGTACAGTTATTTCCCTGATTATTCGTTTGTAAAAAGAATCCGAAACACGGAATTGCGAATGCATGTTTCAACGAATGCTTGCGGTTCAAACCGGCTTTGGTGCTACTAGCCAACTTACAAAAGTTGTATTTACTCACAATTAATTCTCTTTGTACGGATGATGCTCAGAGTAGGGTAACGGCAAGAGAATGGTTAGCAGACGCTGCTGAGACGAATGTTATGAGTCCAGCATTGTCCTGAGATTATAATAATTTATTTTATTTTTAAATTTAGACTTTAATAGAGTAGTAATCCGAACAATGAATGTAAAAAAATGAATCCTTTTAATTCACATACTTTAATAATAGCCCAGTCGGTATAGGTTAAAACTACCAGTAATTTGCAATACGGCTGATTTTTTTTATAAGTACTGTACATTAAAGTATGTAAATTAACATAAAAAAAGTTTACCAGTCTATCGATTTACCAAAGTCAAAAAAATCGATTATCTTTTTTTTTCGATTATCCTTAATATTTCGAGCTGGAACGAAGATAGAGAAAAATAAAAAATACCACCGTGTAGGGGAGGTATTTTCAATAAAAAAGGTCACATGAACTTATTTCGTCCGAGCAATGGTTTGTCTGGAAAAAATTCGAAAATGCAGGTATGTATTTTGCAGCAGGGGAAATCACTAAAACGGGACATCTCATTCATATATGAAGCGTTGGCTCATTCTAAATTGGCTGAATTTTAATATATCGAATTGAAACTTGACATAGGAGTTAAAATATATATTTTTAACATTAATGCTGAGTCTCAGCTTGTTATCTTGAAAATTACCCGATCTAGAGCCACTTGACTTATCAATGGGTTTCTCGATTTTAGGAGTACTGGACCCACCAATTCATTTTAAACAGCTCCAGTTTAGAAAATTTTCAAAATATCAACCTGAAAGTTTTTTTTACAAGTTAAATATATAGATTCAAACAAGATCAAGGAGTATAATCCTTTTTTATTATTTACTTTTCAAAGCACAAGTAACATAAAAAAGTATAATTTTAGACCTGTTTAGATTTTTCATCAAAACGCTTGAGTTAATCAGCTGCAGATTAGTCAATTTTTTAAATATAGTTTTTAAAATAAGTATAGCAAAAAACAATTGTGTTTTTAACTTCTGTACCAATTTTTAAATCGATATGTTAAAAAATGTCGAAAATGGAGTCGTTGAATAAAAAGGTGTATAGTTAAAACGAAATAGGTAAAACAGAAGACTATTTTCAAGCGCCTCGTTTTTAAAAATAACATGCAAACAATCGTTCATACTTACTAAGAATATTTATACTGGTGTACTCAACTTGTAAAACAAATTTGATGATGATATTCCAAAAATTGACGAAACTGGAATAGATTGAAATTAGTTCGTGGGTCCGGTACTCCTAAAATCGACAATCGAAATCGACTCCTAGATCGGGTCATTTTCAACATAACAAGCTGAGACTCAGCATAAATGTTTAAAATATATATTTTAACTCCTACGGCAAGTTTCAATTCGATATATTAAAATTCGGCCAATTTAGAATGAGCCAACGCTTCATACATGAATAAGATGTCCCGTTTTAGTGATTTCCCCTGCTGCAAAATACATACCTGCATTAACGATTTTTTCCCAGACAAACCATTGCTCGGACGAAATAAGTTCATATGACCTTTTTTATTGAAAAATACCTCCCCTACACGGTGGTATTTTTTATTTTTCTCTATCTTCGTCCCAGCTCGAAATATTAAGGATAATCGAAAAATAAATGATAATCGATTTTTTTTCGACTTTGGGAAATCGATAGACTGGTAAACTTTTTTTATTTTAATTTACATACTTTAATGTACTTATAAAAAATTAACTGGGTGTGCTTAAGACCACACGTTGGAAGTGATAACTTCTATGACTACGGGGATTTTTAACTCGGTAAATGTGTACAATTATAAGGATTATAAAACTGTAGGCCTATTTGTTCAAATTGTTTATTTATATCCGTTATTATATATTTAAAGAAAGGTAAACATATTATCTTTTAGTTACCTTTTATTTCATATTGATAGATCAAATGATTTAGAAGTTGTTAATATTACAGTAAAGAAATTAATAATCAAATATGTTATACAAAGATGTACGAATGTTTGCGAAGTTAAACAGTAGGTATCCTTCTTTAAATTTGTATAAACGAATACATTGATGATCAAAGGTTAGTTTTATATACAGTTTATAACCCCAAAGCAAATCTTATAACGTGTAGAAGCCCATATAACTTATAGTTATAGAAGCCTACATTAGTTGTATAACTAATATATAAGAAAATTAACATCACAAGAAATTTTAATGGTTGAAGTTGTAAACATAACCCCAAAATATAATCTACGCTGGGTTTTGTTTAAGAATTACAGATGATGGGCGAAATCAGCTGTTATATTATATTAACTAATTCTTATGTGTTAATTTGATTGCTATGCTAATAAATGTAAAGTACCTGGGCGACCGAGCATTACTCGGTATTTTTGTTAATTGTGTTTTTTTTTATAGGAAAATGTATGTAAATACAAATCAGGTAAGTACTGTTTTGTAGGCCTACTCATAACTCGCGAAATATTAGCACGGGTCAGCTGATTTCATGCTTAAAACAATTCTAACCTTTAAGAAAAAAAAAAGAAAAAAAATTTATAGGAGACAGCTGATGGAAATATTATAGGAAACAGCTGATGTTTGTCATATGTATCCTATTGATTTTAAATTACATAACCCCAATGTTAAAAATTTTCAATTTTCAAATGAGTTTTTCAGAAAAATACGAGTTTTCCTGAGGTAATGGTTTTCACCAATCGATTTTTTAGTCCCAAAAGCCTCTAATCCCAAAGTTTCAGCAAAATCCTTCCGCTGGATCTCGAGATTGCTCGTACAAACACACAAACAAACAAACAGACATTGCTCGTATTAGAGTATAGGATAATGTATTAATAATATTCCCTCTCCACGATCTGACTTGTGTCTAAACAAAAGCGTGACGCGAGATCTCGCGAGAAATCTGGCGTGATGCGAGATCTCGCGGGAAATCTGGCGTGATGCAAGATCTCGCGAGAAATCTGGCGTGACGCGAGATTTCGAAAACATAGCCAAGTCGAAAGTGCCCAACGGGCCAATAGAAGTTATCACTTCAAAAAAACAAAACAAAAATCAGCCGTATTGTAAATTACTGGAACTTTTGGTCTAAATTTACCTCTACCGACTCAAGGTCTCTAGAAAGGAAAGGTTACCTCATAGTCATGTAAACAAACTCAAACCCCTCGACCCGTTCCCTGTCCAGTGACGTCATCTATAGTATAAAAACACCGCGCTACCATGAAAGATGTATGTTTCGTCGTACAAATCACCTCATTTTTTTAAAAATAGATGTATTAAACTATTTTTGGGGTTGCAGTTTTTTTAAATGATACTTAAGTTACACATTTCAACATTTGTAATTGTAAGAATATATCTTAACCTTTTCAAAAACATTATGTTTATGTCATTAATTTGCAATTTACAATAATAACAAAAGTATAATCATACAAATTTTAATTTATATTTTTACTGACTAAAATTTAAAATAAAAAGCTATCTTGGTAATACATTTTAAATCATATAACTAAAAAGCAGTCATTAAAATTGTATTTAATATTTTTTACAGAATAAAAAAGAAAAAAAAGGCAATCACGATAATACATTTTAATCTATATATATCTGTACCTCGGAGGTAAAGGACACTAAGTCACACTTTACTAATTTTCAGGAGAGCAGTTTTAAGATTTGTTTTAAATTAAATAATTTATTACTTTAACGTTAATTGTCATTTTTAAAAATTATTTTATTAAAATCTTATTAGAACGTTTCTTTTTTATTCCATTAAAATTTATTCTCCTTGAGGGTAGTCAAACGTACATTGATTGCTGTATTTCAAATGTTTGGTGCAATCAAGTCATTGAATTTCTGCTTTGTAATTGGTACTGGATTTATTGAGACTTGATTTAAATCTGATGGAAAAGTTACTTCTTGTCTTGTAAATCTTTGATAGGCTCCTTGTTAACATCCTTCTTTCTATTTGTTTTTTATTCCATTCCTTTTCTGAAGCTATAATCTGTTTTGTGACATAAAATGTCGTTTTCCTGTTTTTTTTTTAGTAAATGTATATACATACATAATTACTTTAGTAAAATTATGCAAAACAGCCCCAGCCGGAAACCAGATATCTAGTCATATCCCGTCAGCTTGGAAGTGAGCCAACCACCGTTTGCTTTACTTCCGCCCTCCTACCCTCAAACCACAGATATGATTAGATATCTGGTCTCCCTAGCCTAGATTCGAACTCAGCATCTTCTGATCAGAAAAACGCTACGTTATCCACTAGACTACGGCTTCATGGAAGAAAACTGACAAATTAACAAAACTTCAGTTACTTTACTATCGGAATAAATATTCCGTGTAAAGTAAAAGATAGTTTATCAGCACCATCTAGGAGCGGTTATAACAAAAATGTACCTTCATCAGCGCCATCTAGGAGTGGTTATAGGAAGTTTGCTTGGTTGTCCTTAAGTTTGAATCTGTATGAATTGTATGTGTGAGACGTTTATAATAATTACTTAGCAAGCTTTAACAACACCAAGTCCACATGGTGTTGTATACCTCTAAGTAAAGGTGGACTTGGTGTTCATTTAAAAGGCTCTAACTTGGCTTACAGCTGGTTTTGGACATAGTGTCCTATACCACTGTGTAGAGAAAAAAAAAACTATAAATAGATGTTTGAAAATCCCAAATTTGAAAAAAATTGACATAGTGTCATTTACCTCCGGGGTACAGATATATAAAAGCCAAAACCCACTGACTCACTCATCACGATTTCTCAAAAACTACCAAACAGATTTGAATGAAATTTGGTATGTAGCTTCCTCTAGGGCCATAGGTGCTCACTAAGAAACGGTTTGAAAAAAAATCGAAATTTTAGGGGGGTTTGGGGGGATCAAAGTTATTAAAAAATGACTTCTTCAAAACTATTGAACGGATTGGAATGAAATTTGGTATGTAGCTTCTTCTAATGCCATAGGTGATCAACAAGAAAGGGTTTGAAAAAATTTGAAATTTTAGGGGTTGTTTGGGGGGATCAAATTTATTAAAAAACGACTTCTTCAAAACTACCGAACGGATTGGAATGAAATTTGGTATGTAGCTTCCTCTAGGGCCATAGGTGCTCACTAAGAAAGGGTTTGAAAAAATTATTCGAAATTTTAGGGGGGTTTGGGGGGATCAAAGTTATTAAAAGTTTAAGGTTGGAATGGCATCGGGTTTTAATCTCCGGCTTTTAGGAGCGTACCCTAAAAGTTCAGCTTTTAAATCTCGGATAAAATCGTCATCACTAAAATGCACTGAACATATGAAGGCAGAACTAGGATTCCATTTGTCGGCTCGTTTGCATTTCTGTATCCATTGCTTCTGATAAGTAGTATTCTTTGGAAAGCTAAATATAAGTATGACACAAAAATTAAACACTATAAAGGCTAAATTGAATACAACATTCTAAATACTTATACTTGTCTTTTTGTAAATAAATACTTATAACTAAGTGAATGAACCACAAGTATTTGTTCTACTTGTATTTTAAATAAGTATTCTTTTTACTTACTATTAACATTTATTTTAAACTACAAAAATAAACTTATCCTCGTAATTACTTCTTTTTGTGTCGGTAAAGAACGTAATTACTTGTACTTGAAAGTAATTTTGTAAGAACTTGTAAGAAATATTTTTTGAATTGCTAAAATAAAATAAAATGAAATAAAATTCTATTGAACAAATCCCGATTACTAGGAATTGGTTACACACCAATTTGTATACATGTTTTGTTTTAGTAGCATAATTATTTTGATTGTTTTTGTAAACATTATTAATTTGTGAATAACCTAAAATAATTTGTAAATAACAAGCAAAAGATAAATATATCAGAATTAATAAAATAGCATTCTAAAATGTATCTCTCTATGATAGCATACATATAAAGTGTATGGAGTTTATTTAATTGGGTGGCAGTATTTTTATTGTATATGTAGGCCTATATTTAACATTCCTTGCATCAACTGTAAATAAAATATATTAGTATATTTGTTTGTTTTTTTTTAACACGCTTTGTGTGGGAAGTTCATGGGGTTTAATAAGCTTCAAGTCACCAGGTGGGCATACTGAACAAAAAGTTATTTTCTACAATTTTAATGCAAAAGATAGCCACAGGAACTACTTTTAAATCAAAATATTAAGACAAAAGAAAATTATAATAACATTTTATATGAGTAAGTGGTATTATATTATTTACTATTACAATAGAAACAAAAAATATCTAGGCCTACCTGTGAAATGATATATCAGTTCTTCCTTCTAGTTTTGCTTTTGCATAATAATATTTGCAAGTTGCAACCGCACAAATGGAACCACCTTTAGGTTTATTAATTGATTTTCTATCCATTGTAGGCCTAAATAATATATTTCTTCTACCTACACTTCTAAAACACTTTATATACACTAATTTAACGCGTATAAACGTAAACGACAGAGCTTTAATAGCTTTGATCACTGTCTAGGTATACTAACAACTACGTCACAGCCCCCACTCCACTTTTTTTGATATTTCCCGAATGAGGTAACCTTTCCTTTCTAGAGACCTTGCTACCGACTGGCCTATAAATGTTCTGAACATGACTCAACATATCTGACGGTCGGCTCGAGTTTGGGTAGTACTGTCGAGCCAGGCGCCCACCAACAAAACAGTCGAACATATTAGGATGGAGCCCACACAATATCGAACATGTACGACGAGCCGCTCGATCCCAATATGCTCGACCAACATGCTCGATAGTGTGTGGGGGCTTTTAGAGTTAATAAAGGTTTTCATTTTCGTAGAATTAATTTTTTCGATCGCCTGAAACTTGGGTTCTGATCACCTAATATGTTGATTAGTACATATCAGTTTAGTAAGAGCTAAAAGTTAAACACATTTATTTATAGCGGTTTTCGAGGTTTTGCCCCATTGTGGAGCGCCAGGCCTTGACAGTGCTGTAGTGCCCCGGCCGTCGCCGTACAGTTAGCCCACTGATATTTTTTTCCCATTTCACGGCCGTGTTTCAAAGTTAAAGATGAATGATGAAAAACTTACGGTATTGAACTAGTGCACAGTTATCCTGTACTGTATGATCTGTCCAACCCCGATTACATGGTCACGGGTTTTAAGAATAACACTGTGTATTTAATACCGATATATCTGTAATATAATATACTACATCTATAATACAAAACCTCATCTTCACCCAAAACAAGAGCAATCATCGATAAATGAACTTCTGAGAATTTCGCCAGTTTCCATTACTATAGAAAATACTGACTGTTACCGATCATGCCACTTTACAGTGTGAATGGAAATCACTGCGAGATTACGGGCGGGGGAATTTCGTGCCGACACGTCACGTTAACGTCATTGCTAAGTGTAAATAGACCGTTAAAGAGGGAAAATGTTAGATATTTTCATTTCATTAAATTGTATATACAGTTCGCTGTAGTCCGGAAAGGTTTGCTGTGCCAAGTAAAGAAAGACGAATTTAGATATTCTAGAATTATCATTAATTTATACAACTTCAGTTAAATTTGCAGTGGATGAGTTAAAGCGATCAGTTTACTCCTACATCCAAATGCCTAGCTGTAGCCTATGCTTACGACTCTG
>JAGFPH010001375.1:0-11343 GCA_018207615.1 Philaenus spumarius
ATATGCTCTAAAAGCGTGTTTTTTAGTTTTTTTAAACTATATTTATTCTTAGTAAAATAATTTATTTCAGAATCACAATTCCACTGTACAGTAAAATTCCTTAAACTGAAATAAAATGTTTTTGCCATCCTCAGTCAACAGTTGAATTAGAAGGAGAGAAGTTTTATTTGAATTACTAAAACCATTTGCCACATAAATCCTTCTTTTTTCAATATGTTAACGAGTGTTTCTTAAGGTGCGCAACTTTTAATATTAGTTTATACTTTCACACAGCAGGATGTAGTTAACAAAGCACTTCTGTTCCCAAGCTTCTCTAATGAAGCTCATTGTTCTGTGAGAGGAAACTTACACCATTTTCTTTGCTCCTATTACTTGAATCAAACGGAATTGTAGAAAGAGTTAAATGCTAACAACATTTGGAAACTTTTAGTTTTGCACAATATATTTTTTACTTCTTTTATCTAGCTGCTGTACAAATAGTGAACGAGTACAATGTTCATCGGGATAATACTTAATATTATTATAAACATAATTTTTGGCTCAGGAAGTTATATTTCGTAATATATAATTAGTTAAAATAAATTTTAAAGTAACACTACCAAACACATGGTTTAGATAAACTTAATGGTGCTTTTAGTAACAATTAGCATTGAAGAAACAACACTATTTCTTCAATGCAATTAGCCTATAACTTTAAAACTCGAAAGATGATTAGATTTAATTTTTAAATTTTCTGAAAGCTTATAATACCAGGATTAAGCTCCTAGCTACCTGATAAGGTTTTCTAGAGCATACATTATTGGTTTAGTCACAATTTAGGCTGGTATTTATATTAGGCTACATGATTTGACTTGGTGTATTATAATTGTTACGTTCGTTAATATACGCGCCTTACTTTACTGATTTAGGCAACCTATCCTACCCCTAGTTGACCTACCGCCCGATTGACTACGCCACTAATCAGTGACATCTCTGCTTTCTTTTTTGCAAAGAAGATTCGAAAAGGCCTGCGGCCATTTTTGCTTTGTGCTTTCGTTTGAAGTTACACGCAACGTTCGCTGCTGATAGTGTGAAAGTTGTTCTGGAGGAAAGTGCTCTTGTATATCGTAATGTTTTGTATTCAGAGTAAAAATATTGAGATGCAGCGTTTTCTACAGTACAGTAATGTCGTTTACTTCTCTGAAAACATGTGTAGTGTTTCCTAACGTTTTCCAAGTTACACTCAGTGTTAACCCAGGTAACTGTTCTGTTCTCATTCTATTAGGTTTATGAATTCTAACTGTCGATATTCATCCATATATATATATTAATTGTGCCTATATAATGTTACCTTTTCTTTATTTAAAATTCTATTATTCAAATTTAAAAAAAAACCAGACTCAGTAATATTTAACCTAACTTCTTTAATACTATCAGACTGTAAATTTTTTTGTTACTAATTTTGTACGTTAAAACGTTCATACTTAAAGAACTCTGTAAAACCATATGTTTAATGGACTGTGTCGTTCATTTTATTTTTAAAATCAAATTGGAAATTACTATGATTTTTAAAGCATTCTGCCTGTCAAGCATGTTCCAACTTTAATGTTCTGACAAACTGTAACAAGCATTATGCAGCGCCATTTTGAACATGTTTTTTCTGTATAATGTCAGATCAGTAATTTGACAGTGTTTGGTCTGTTCTACAGTTTAACTGGGTTCTACTCCTGCCTAAAGTTTTCTACATCAACTTAAAACTTCCAAACATCTGGCTATTTATTTTTCAACATCTATCCAAGGCATTTGACAGCCAACCTATAGAAAATATAACAAAAAAAGAGAACATGTTTATGGATATTTAATTTTAATCCTGTTTTGTTGTAAAATACAAACCTTTTGCTTAATATCTGCAAACCTACATAAACTTTTTAAGGGATATTTCTACAGAGTGTTCTTGTTAATGTAATGTAAATTTATTAATTTATTGTTTAGGTTAAGTTATGTAAACATAAAGGGTGGTGCGCAGCTAGCTACTTTTCGGCAATTACAATCCTACAGGGATTATCCAAAATTTATTCAGTTTATAAGGTGACGTCACAAACTAATTTATTCTCAGTTTAGTCCATTTTTTTTATTTTTTTTATTTTTCCAAAAGTTTTCTTTATAATAAACATTTTGGTTGATCAACCGTATACCTATTCAGGTATACTAAACTAGGCATAATAACTCTTGCGTTGGTTAAGCGTATATGTTATATTATAAGCCATTTGGTAAATTTTTACTGTTTATAAATAATTATTTTGTCAAAAATCAAATGTTGTAATATTTGTCAAATATATCTCATAAAAATTATTCACAAAAAGGGGAGGGTTTTATTTTTCTTTTCAGGGTGGGTTAATTAATTTTTGTTTAATCTAATCTAAGGGCGCATAATTTAATTTTGTTCTTGATAAATAAGGGCGTATAAATTTTGTTTATGACGAACTATTTAGTTGGTTGAATAAACTATGTAACTGATTTCTGTGTATATAATTTGTTTTACATAAGTTACCTTTTGTAAATGGATGAATAACGCTTATTCCAGCAGTTTTTTTTTGCAGATCAAGGTAAGGTTATCTCTGTTAATTTTTTTTTTTGGTTAATTCATAATACTGTGTCGTCTATTCAAGGTCCAGTTCAGCTTCCGTTTAGTTTAAAGTAAAGACGGCACAAGTTTCTGGTAGCAGAGCGTGGTTGATTCTTAAATAGGCCTAACCTAAATTTTTATTCTTTGGTCACACACCTTGTATTTACAAACATTACTTGTATTGCTATGAAATTTTTTTGAACCCATAACCTGCAGATGTCAGTTTTGTAAAACTTGTAACAATTCAAAATATATTATCTCATATTTAAAAGATCTAAATAAATAGTTATAGTAAAACAATCAGTCTACTACGATGTAAGATTTAATCCCATTCATTAAATATTTACAAAATCATATTTTTTTTTGTCTTTGGCAAACAAAATTAAATATATACAGTTAAAACAGGGTCATTAAGAAAACGACTTAAATATTAAATTTTAGGCTTCATTGAAGACGTCGCCATGTTACCTTAAACACGCACACTCTGACGGAACTCTAATATGATTGGTTCATGAGTAGCAGCAAAATTCAAAATATTTATTTATTTCTTTTACTTCTAAATATTAAAAACCGATATAAAATAATGTCCTAGAATAATGGAGTTATTTAAGTATTTTGTTAATATAATAAAATTGTTTATCCTTGTCAAATAAATATTAATCATTGTATTAGGATTGAATCTTTCATTAAAACTATTAACAATTAGTAGAAGTAAATTTAAATAGATACATACATAAAACACCATTATTCCAAGTGCAAAAAATCTAGTGAGCAAGTGCTGTTTAAATTATTACAGCTGTTTTGAACAGAATAAAACTTTTCATTATTGTATGAGCAGAAAAAGGCAAGCATTTTCCATTTTTATGTGTGTGTAAATTATAATGAAGAGATTTAATTTTAAACTGTATACGGTTAGATAAACAAGACCAGACATCAAAAGAAGAAGATAGCAAAAAGCTAAATATTCAATAATAGGCCTACTATAGAAAACCGAGATATAGGCCTAACCATAAATACTGAACATTTAACCTATCGTGAGACCCATCCTTTTTATAATAGACTAAGTTGTCATATTATATATAAAATATGTTAATAGTAAAAATTTGAACTATAATACTAACCATATTCATTGAACAATATTCAATATACAATTAATAAACAATTATAGTCCAAAATATTGATATAGTGTTTTCCCTAAGAACTTATATTCGCCCATAGTCCAATACATCCATTGACATTCATTATTACTGTTCTATTTGTTATTTATAATTAATTCTAGTTATATGATATATATGTTCTTTTTATTAATAGTCAAATAAGATTGGGAAAAGCCGGCTCTAACCGCAAACCCCGAGATTAAGAGCTTTGAAGCTAATAGAAAATTCTAAAGGATTATATTCCAATGTTTGAAAGTTAATGTAGTGATGTTCAGAGACATTCAGTAATTTTTGAATTTTTCTTTTGTTAATGATCAAATAAAACTAGATCTATATTTTGTAATTGTGTTTCTCTTTTCTTTCGATTATTTTACATTTGTTGAAATCAAATTGTCATACGAAGAATTTTGAACGGAAGTTACATTATTTCTTTAAACATCTTGCCCCATTTTAGTTATTGTAATCTATGGTTTTAAGGCTTAAAACTGTGTTTCTTTTTTCTCTTTAAGACTTCAAAGAAATCAACATCATTCAATCATGCTTATCCTCAGTACAATAACAATAGTATTTTGACTGTAAACTAATGCTAATATGTTAAATAAATTTTCACATTTACTAGTTTTCGAATACATTTTTTTACTAATTTTATAACTATCTTAACTTTAACTCGGAACGGCTGGCTTAATCGTGTTTCTTGAATCTGTTTAATTAGCAATTAAAATATAATAATTATTAATTTTGAAAATCTGCAGAAAGTATAACAATTTTTAAGTTCTGTTTACTTGTTTTGAATATAAATCGTAATAATTGCCATAAGAGTTACAATTACTTTGGACAATCTAAAACAAAGGGGGACCAATAGACTAGGGAATAAACTTGTATTAAGTTTTTTTTAAACACACTTTTTCCTTAAACATGGTAGCAATTATAAACATTATTTCTGCTAAGAAGTGAACTTTTGCTTTAAACTGACTGTTATAAAATTAGTGAACTAAAATATTGAACTGTTACCTAAATGTATCAAACAACTTAATACAGTATTTTACTCAAATATTATGTATACTTATTCCCTTTATAAGAATTACTTTAGGTCTCAATTAAGAATTAAGAGTTAATCTCAAAGGTCGGTTTTTCCCCACAAGATTAACATGGAACGAATTTAAAAACCATGCAAAACAACCTTTTTTTAATAAGAAACGAACTAATCCAGCTGATTTCGTGGTAGTAAATAATGATTTTTAAATAACAGATAATACAGTTGATTCGGATGTCCAGCTTTTAGTACAAAATGATATTTTAAGTTAGGCCTATACCGAATCAACACACGTTTCAAACCAAACAAACCAATAAAAACTAGCGTTAAGGAATTTAAAAATAAGAAAAAACTATGTTACATAATAATTAAAAATAAATAAGGCATATAGTAGACGTATTTATTGATAATATACGGTAATTGATAGGGAGTAAATTTTTGGTTAGGTTTTTGATTAAGTGTACACCGAAGCCTTACTGGTTCTTTTAACGTTTAACTGCTGTTATAAAATATACGAAATAATTTGATTTGAACATTTAACATGATATAAATAACTCAGCATGATTATGTGTATCAGAATACAATTTTAATATTTGTCTCTTTCAATATACTCCTTATTTGCCCTACCATCACTGCAGTCTTGTTTTACACAGTTCATAGGTATCGATAAAATAAATTACTGTCATAATTTTCAACATAACTAGTTCAATTTTCATCTTCCATCATCAACTAGGAAAGGTTTAACTTTTAGGAAAAGAAAACTAAATCGGGTGAATATGTAGTACGTTGAAGTTGAATTAATGTTCTTTTCGGTTATAAACTGCTTCACAGAAAGCATTGTCATGGTGAATAATGAATCAATAATCTTTCTACAATTACACCCTTAACATCAGGGGTTTACTCGTAATTTTTCCAGTACCGGAACGCTGCCGGAAGTGATTATAAGTAATTGGAAAAGGGGGTCCGGATTTTTTTAGAAATTTTCACTTCTAAAACCCTTAGTTTACGTCTCTGTGGTGATTTTAAAAGTGGCACATACTATTTTAAACAAAAATTTGGCAAAATGTGTCTTATTTAGTTAATAGCCTTTATCAGAAATTAAAATCCTCGGTAAAAGGCTATAAACCTAAACACATTTTATGTATATCAAGAAGTGACTTTTCTTATAAAAAAATCAAACGCAAGCAAGCTTATCACGACAACGCAACACAAACGCTTGCTAGTGAATTATTCTAACAACACTCAATAGTTACAAAACTAAACAACATCACAATGTCAACGACAAAGCGACCAGCCATTTTTTAGTTTTTGACAGTTCGCGAGAGGTTCATGTACCGGGCACCTGCTAAATCACCGTGTGGCCGGTGTACAGGTACCTACGTATATTTTCCATTTTCGGTGCGCCTTTCGACCTTGTATTTGTGACGGCATTAGTGTATATACATTGTTTGTATGTATTCCGTGTTGTGCTCTCGTTTAAGATATTTATTTTTAATTAATTAATAATTAAATTAAATAAGTTATTCGATAAGTATAATCACTAAATGTGGTCCAAATTATATCATTTTTGGTCTTATTTTGATTAAAATAATTTCATCAATATGTTAAAAACTTTTTCACGCCGAAAAAAATTATAATATAAAAGTTTTATCATAGCTGGTGTTTAAACTTGGTTCGCAGCTCTCGCCGAACATCAAAGGCATACCGTGAGGCTGGCAAAAGGGTGTCTGGTGCTCCAAAGTTGTCCCTTTTCGATTCCGAGCTGAGGGAAAATGTGGTAGACTTTACTTAGGTTTGCTCGCATAGTCACAACGCCCTATAGTGTGGGGATATCTTGAGTTTTTTGATTGGCACACGTAAAATTCTGAACCGAGTGTTGATTGAGTGTGATTGAGGGAGTGGTGGATTGTCCAGTGTAACGTTAAAACAAAACGTAAACACAATTGATAAAAAGCAGTACCGGAACGGCGTTCCGGCACCAGTAAACCCCTGCTTAACTTATAAAACGCAATTGCCATTAGATTGGCTTTGAATTTTGAATTGGTTTCAAGGGCATTTTTTATTCTTATTTCCTTTTTCAATCTTTGTTTTCTATGCATATTTTGTTCTCAAATTGTACTAGAAGTTCCACGTTTCGTTCGAATTAAATACTTTTTGAATTAAGTTTAAAAGTAGCCAAGCTGCTACAGAATGCCAACACAACATTCCTTTCGACATTCTTTTTGTTCTTGTCTGAGAGTCCCTTTGCTTTTTTGTTATGGTCTGAGAACCCTTGGGACATTTTTGTTCCAAACAATGTTAAATGTTGAATAAATATGAATAAATGTTAAAGCAAACATACAAATATGTTAAAACTGATTATAAATATATATGAGTGAATTATAATGGTAACTTTATGATGAATTTTCAGAGCTCATATTTTAGTTATATCAAATAGCTTTCATAAGACACCCATAAAACATACTAATTTGAACGTAACGAATTATTATAATTATTAGCACATAAGCACTGTTAGCCTATTATCACACAGCTCTATTTGCACATATTATTTTAGCCCATTAGATTTCAGCTATATTAGCACATATTCTATTACCTCACACAATAGAAACTCGGGAAGAAATAGATCAACTCACAAAACACAAAGTGTGCCATTGAGAAACTCACTTGGATGGTTAAAGTAAATATTCCCCTAGGTCTGATCTGCCAAAAGTTTTCTTGTAAGGCATAAACGGCCAAAGATGATCATAACCACTAGTTAATGCTGTAATTTGATTTGTCCAAAGACTAAATGATAAGACTATTACGTATTACACATAGCGGTTTGTTTTTAATTGTTTTTGACTCATTATCTGCAGATATACCAGTCCCGCGGATATTCACTGATATTTAAGCTGTACTAGATATAAAAGTTTGTATTTACTTTGCGTAAACAAATCACTTGTATTAGACAATTAAATAATTTATTTGGCTAACATTCTACTTTCACCTAAGTTTCCTATTTAAGACTTTACATTTTACAATTTTAATAATATTTTTCTGATGAGTAAAATAATTCAATATTTACTTAGTTACATTTTTGTATTACTGTACTTTCATAAAAATTAGTAATCGATAATCCGAATGCAATGATAATTCAATAAAAAGTATTAGTAGGCCTACTCACAATAACTTTTGTTAATTGATGTACATTGGTACCACCTCATTGTTAACTTTACTTTTTACACTATATACTCTGGTTTTGGACGCTGTTGTGGAATGTTTTACTTAAAGTTAATTACCAATGCCTGCGCGTACTCTGGAGCGGTTTACATAATACCTTTATTGACTGGGCTAATAAGCAGTATACCCAAACTGGGTTGCAGGAGGATCCAAAGAAGTTCGAAATAAAGTAACTCCTTATTGACTTTTAGTCACCAATACCATCAGCAGCTACAAAAAATTTATTTACAGCACAGGTTCAAAGCTGCCTCACATAAACAAGTTGATTTGCTGAAACATCTGTGGCAGATCCTAAGGGTTAAATTTGAATAACTAATGGTGGTTTAAGTTTATATAAAGTTATACATTTTCTGAGTTATCCAAGTGGGTGTGTGCGTTTTCATATTCATTTATTTAAAAACAATTATAATATCAAAATGAGTTAAGTAATATACTTTGTGTACCATTATGTCTGTAAGGAGATCTTACAGGTATCCCGATAAATATTTATTTTAAGATCCTTATTCCATGGACTATAGATATATCATCATTTATATACATTTTGTCTTGATCTTTACTAGTTATTAATTTCCAATCACTAGGCAACTCTAATGATATGTCGAAGGATATGTTAGTTGTACTGACCAAATTCGAATTAAGTTTTCCTATAACTAGTTCATTTTGTGTTAGACTAATTCTCTGTTCAATCTGTATAATTGTAGTGTTTTATTTTATGTTGCAATATAAATTACCGTTTGTTGCAGTTTTTCTAAAGTGTTTATTTAAAAAAAATAAAATAATCAATTCTTTTTTTCGTTGTAAAAAATAAATATTATAATCTTGAGCATCCGACATTAATCAATCCTCGGATTTTTAGTTAGTTGAGTATTCTCTTCTATATGCAAATTAATCCACTCTTTAAAACAACAGGGGCTCTGCCCCTGGACGCTTCGCGTCCCAACCCCGCTTCGGCCTTCGGCCTCAGATGTCTGCTTCGCTTCGCTCACAGTTGAAAAAGTTACTAAAGAATCTCTCGTCAATCTTTGGCTCGTTTATACATAGGTTTGTAAAATTATGAAACCAGGCATAAATATAATTAACAAGTTTAATTATAACCTCAAATACATGCTTTAGAAACGTGAGAGGCTTTCATTACGATTTTAGTCCTAGTTCTACTATATTCTGTCAACTAAAGTTTTGAAACCTGAATATACAATAGTAAACATAACCTCAATACTATGTTTCAGAAATGAGAAAGGCCTGTATTACAAAATTGACTATTAGAATTTATCCATTTTTTCCAAGTTTACTTTTATTTTTACAAAATAAATTGTTAAATCAGGCCCAATTTATTCTAATTCTAAAGTGCTAAAGCAGTATAAATTGGCTTGTTTTTTTAACAGTAATTAAAAACTATCCAATGAACAGCTGATTTTGTATAGTACTCAATCTCATTGCTTGTTTGTAAACAGATGTTTTGATTGCTTTATTTATTATTTCGTTGTTATTTTGTAACCAACGTGGCAACCCATAAGAGCCTATGTTAAAATGTTTCAAGTTTTAAATTTGAGTTTCTCAAAAAATTGCGTTTTTACACGAAATATAATTATATGGGTGTACTTAAAAATCAAATCTACACTTAAATACAAAATTTCTTTGAATTCGTTAGAGCTGTTTTCGAGATCCTCGTCAGATACAAAGATACAAAGATCCAAGAATTACTCATTTAAAGTAATAGGATAATTCAAATCTCACGAATCCAGATTTTATCAAGTTGGTTTCTATATACGTATAGAGACCACTAATGTGTGCCATTCTTCTTCATTTGTCAAGCCTTTTAAAATGAGGCATCACTTGATGGGGGTTTGTATTTAAGATTTTTGAATTACCCCCTATTTTGGGGTAAGGGGTCAAATTGTCGGTTATACCAAAATGCATCTCCCTTTATAAAGATAAAACGAAGCTCATTTATTTATTTCTACTTGTTCCAAAGTTAAAGGAGGGGGTGGGACTTTTGGTTACCCTGTAAATTAACATTGAATTTATTCTCAAGGGTACAACATTGTCCCATGTTTCCCATTTATTATTTGACAGGACAATTATTTTATCAGTGAGATAATTCGCTCTTTGACATAAGTCAAACTGCTTTTACAAATATTTCATTATATTCTTATAAATTTATTGGAACTATATCTTCTTTTATCACAGTAACGTATAAATCTTGTACTTTGAACTATACTATTCCTCAGTTAATTTATCTGCAATGTTGTGGGCAATCCTTCAGGGTAAGAACGGGAGAAGCCGAGAACATTAGTGAACACATTTACTTTATTTGTGGTTTATTATTAGCGAATTTCCATAGGAAAAATGAGCTATTGCAGTGGCCCTTATGGTGAGACCCAAGGTCGGGAGTAGCAAATGAGCACCGATCATGGTCCCCAGAACACGTTTTGGGGTGTCAAAAAAATAAGTCCGATTTGGTCCAAATTTGGTACACGTGTTGGTTGTCTATGTGGCTCGGACGAGTTCGTTAGCCAAAAAAATCCAACAACCGGAAGTACCTACGTTTTTTGACCGGAAGTAACTATTTTTTGAGATTTTAGTTTTTTCTAACAATATGAATGTAGGACGTTATTCTGCGCATTTTGTTTTTTTACACGACCTTATAACTCGCTTGGTTCCCCCAAAATCGACAAAAACGTAAAATACCATAAAAGTACCCAGTTCAAAGCCAAGTGATGCAAACTCGCGAGGCCACTAGGAGGAAACAAATTCTACTAATATATTGCGTACACACAGACAGCTGTTCAACGCCTTCGTGAGTAGACCTATTTCCCAAATTGTTGGTTGAAATCCTAAAAAAAAGGCATATAAACTTAATTTTGGAAATTTGCTCAACTCACGTCAGCGGTCCAGCTGCGTGGTCGATTTATTATTATTACTTCTAGTGAAGATATTATTATTTTATCCGTGACATAGTCCCATGAGCGTCTTCTACGTCAATTGATCTTTCCACGTAGTCACTATCATAAAAGCTTTCGCCTGCTAATTCGTTAGGTTCTACTTTTAGAGATTCTTAAAACAGAGTTGTTAACTGTAACTACCTAATTGATATTTCTTCTTGTCCATCTCCATTATATATCCCATAAGTGAAGTGTTTGGCAAACATTCAAACAAAGGTTTTGTCTTCCAAATCTTCTTTTTACGAATAAAATCACTGTCTGGCTATGAGTTGTCAGCTTTTGGCCAACGCGTCTTATCAATGTGGCGGTCTAGATTTATCCATGTTACTACAAGGTTTAAAATCTTATAATGCATACTGTTTCAGTAAATTTAATCACGTGCTCTGT
>JAGFPH010001375.1:15795-35841 GCA_018207615.1 Philaenus spumarius
GTAATATGACATAAAACTTCAATGTGCTCTAGCGGCTACAATGTTTGACCAAAATAAGTGATTAAGGTGTGAAATTAGTAGGAAATTTAATTTGGTTTTAGCAAAATCCAAGTTTTTCATAATTACAAGCATAGATGTTAACTTATAACCGACAAAATAACAAGAAAACCGGGTTTTCAACAAAGTGGGGAATTTTTGCCTTTATTCAGCGCGCTCTAGCGGCTAAACCATTCAATCAAAATATACATTTGAGGAATGTTTTTTGTAGGAAATTTAATGTACTTTATTTTTATATAGGAAGGTCTACCTCAAAAAACGCATATTTTTATGATTTTTTGGCAAAAAACTGAAAAAAGGTCAAACATTTTAAGATTTTTTGCGATTTTCGGTGTGAAGCCATATCCGTAGGAAGTAGCAAAGTTGAAATTCGGATTCAGCATCCCAAAAAACATATAGAACGAGTTAAAAAGAAACTTCTATATTTTTTTCCTAAAACAAGCACCATCGGAGACTATTTGACTGGACTAAGTCTTAATTTTGGAAATTAACGTAAATCACATCAGCAGTTCAGCTGCGTGGTCGAGTTATTTAAACCTACATATTAAAATGCCATCTAGGGACTGCTATACTTTATTCTGTTACTGTCAACAATAACACTTTCGAATAATTGATGTCTGTACTTTTACAGTAGTATATGCATTTTCAGCGGCCCTCAGATTATGTGTTTTATTCAATCATAAATGACTCAGTGTTGTTAAAGCCAGAGCCTCGTTAGCTTGAAGATTACAATATTTAGTAAAAATCTGTAAGAAGCAATATTGTAATCTACGTAACACCTCGCACCACGTGTAGGTGAGGTTGTCACATCTGTTTTACAGTTTATCGAGGCGATCCATTTTATTTATTTTGGTTAGAATTTAAACAAAATGGACCCTTAGACTGAAGTTATGCACACAAAAAATACTATTTGATATATACAATTATCAAAACAAGTCTTAAAAGTTATTTAATTTTAAAATAAATTGCCACACAGCTGTAGTGATTTTACTTCAGTATAAGAAATAAGGTATACATTTTGTTTAAATTGTCTAAAAGGTATAAGAAATGCACTTAAGTTATAAATTGTGATATACTAATACCTCATGTTATACTACCTGACTGTTGTCGGATCCAAAGTTATTCTCGATGTAAAATTGTCATGGTTCACACTAATCCATCAATTTAAATAAATAATATGTTTGCAATATATGCGCATCTTTAATGTGTTTACTTACGAAGTTGTCCAATTACAGTTGTGATTTAATTCCATATATATTATTGTCATCTAAAATATCGTATTTGGTTTAACATCCTTATTTGGATCATATTACAGTTATTATTCATGAAAACATTCCGTAACAACTTATTTTCATAAATTGTATAAACATATTTTCAAATTTCATTAGGCTCTACTTGTGTTCTCCTTTCTTTTTACACCTCCTCTTTTCATTTCCTTACACTCAATACATTTGAACTCCTTTTGGAATGCTCCAACTTTTCAAATCTTTTCCATACACTTATTCATGAATAATTTCTGTAACAATTTATTTTCATAAATTGTATAAACATATTTTCAAATTTCAGTAGGATTACCAAGCTCTACTTGTATTCTCCTTTCTTTTTACACCTCCTCTTTTCATTTCATTACACTCAATACATTTGAACTCCTTTTGGAATGCTTTGACTTTTCCATTCTTTTCCATGCTTTTATTCATGAATAATTTCTGTAACAATTTATTTTCATAAATTTTGTATAAACATATTTTCAAATTTCAGTAGGATTACCAAGCTCTACTTATATTCTCCTTTCTTTTTACACCTCCTCTTTTCATTTCCTTACACTCAATACATTTGAACTTCTTTTGGAATGCTCTGACTTTTCCAATCTTTTCCATGCCCTTATTCAAGAATAATTTCTGTAACAATTTATTTTCATAAATTGTATAATCATACTTTTAAATTTCAGTAGGTTTACCTCAAAGCTCTACTTATATTCTCCTTTTTTTTACACCTCTTCTTTTTAATTTAATTGACCATTAAAATTGACATCCTTCTGGAATTCTCTGACTTTTCCCATTTTTTGTTTGCCCTTATTCATGAATAATTTTTGTAACAACTTATTTTCATAAATTGTAGCCTATAAACATACTTTCAAATTTCAGTAGGCTAATCTCTACTTTTATTCTCCTTTCTTTTTACAAATCCTCTTTTTAATTTACCCGCAATCATTAAAACTGCTGCTCTCCTTCTAGAAATGTCTGACTTTCCCATTTTCCTGCGTGCCCTTATTCATGAATAATTTCCCTTATTTTCAAAAATTGTTGACTACAAACATACTATCACATTTCAGTACGTTTACCTCTGACTTTTCCCATCTTTTTGCATGCCCTTATTCTTACTCTGGCTTTTATAATTTATAGTGTGGGATAGTTTTTTACTCTGTTTACTTCTGTAAAGAATTGCAGTTATGTTTCATTTGTTAGTTCTGTATTTGAATTTTATAGTAGATTATTAAATTACTGATATATTTTGTATTAGTGTTTCTCACGTTTCGGTAGACGATTTACATCGCATGCAATCTTCCTAATTCAAAAAAACGATTAACTAGATACCTAAACTTATTTCAAAGGACATGATTTCTATTATGCCATTTTCTTATTGTTATGGTTTCCTTCGTCGTAACACTAAACAATAGTTTTTTTTCAAAATAAAACTTTTTTACTGTATTTTAACAGAACGTAAAGAACAAAACTACAACATTTAAATTTTGTTTTCTTACCTTTATGTTTTAATAATATCCATTTTTTCCATAGTTACCTAAATTGATAGTACAATAATTTAATTGTTGACATTTATTCAAAGTTCAACATTATATAAATTGTTTTACAAAAAAGTTAAAATTCGAAATATAAATCTTAAAATAATATTGAGATTTTACATTATTATATAAGCCGTTGTTGTTAGAGGGTTTTGGCTGAGGGCTTTTGCAGATGGCGGGTCCCGGCACAAGTTCGGAGCTGTTCATTGGAAATGAAAGAGGTGGTGCGAAAATAACAATAATTTGTGATCATATCTTAAGGAGAGATGAAAGTATGTTTTGTAGAGAATTGCCCGAAAATGGGGGGGGGGGGGGGGGGGGGCTTATCTCATGCAAATAAAAATGGTATTTCCAAAATATCCAAAACAAATTTAAAAAAGAAGACATTCTGTGTATCAGGGCTACACCTGCAAATCAAAATCACCAGAAGGTGATCACAGCCACATATTTACTGACACGGACAACATAAGGGCTGTTGTGATAATTACGATATCAGTGTCCTCCACAGCTTGTTGTAAATCAATTTTTACATCATCAAATTTTCCATTAGCATAGATATCAACCAGCTCGGAAACCTTCCTGCGAGACAGAGTGCACCATCGATTCTATAAATAATATTGCAGCTGATTGTTTTCTTTGAGCTCGTCTCAATCGTTATATGCTTGGTGCATTCACAATTTTCGTCAAGGAAACCCTCGAAAAGGACAACGGCATTTGATTTGTAGTTTGACTTGAAGTACGAGACATAACTGTACGAAACTTTTGCATATGTCTGGTCGTGGTGCCTTTTGACTCGGTGTAACAGAAACCCTCCGTCGATGGCAAATTTTGAATTTTTCAAGTCCGAATGTTCAGTCGGTGCTAAAGCCCTGTACAAGCTAGATTTTGGATTTATAGAAGCTGCTTCATTAAAGAGCTTAATCAAAGTCACTATTTCAAAATATACAACCCATAGCAGTGGGGCTACGTTCTGCCATAAGCTGAAGCTTAGCTTTGAATTATTTTTGCACATCTTTCACAATCTTTTTCAAACCATTAGAAAGAATCAATGTTGTTCATGTTGCATAAGATCGCCTCCAATCGATCCACCATTGTTGGCGACAGGGCCATTTATTGAATCAATATTTTTGGCAAAGTTCTGTGAGCCGTCATATGAGATGGTACTTGCGAAGGCCTGGCCTGACATGATTTTTTCATGTCCTAAATGAGCTAGAGATTTGAAACTTTATATCGCTCAGAACTGAAGAAAAAAAAGCAGAACATATTATTGAACTAAAAAAATTTTTAACATACCAAGTTTTTAAAACGGATTAAAAAGTATAAAATTGTTTCTCCTAGCCAAACAGATTTATAAATCCATACAACAGTTTGTCCTAAAAATTTTCGATTCTAAATTTGAAATCGGTATCAAAATACTTGTAAAATTAAAAACATGACTGTAGAAAACTCACAGAACAGTTCATACTATTTCCAGTAAATAAAATTGCTAGTGAATTATGTGCTACGAACTCAACTTTTCACCCTTGATACACAAATAAATAACTTTTACTGTTTATACTTAATTATGGTTTAGTAAGACGGTTTGATCTATACAAAAAATTGGAATTAAAGTATACATTATGAATATTTAACAAAAAAAGAATTAAACTAAACTAGATATTAACGAATACAAACAATCATATTCGGTAGATTTTGTGATGTCCTTTAGGTTCAGAGAATAAATCGAAACAAATTAAAAGAATAGCAGGATAATAAATTCATAGAATTATTTTGAATAAAATAATGTAATTTTTTATTGTGATAACTGTCATAAAAAATAATTTAACTGTCATACATGGTTTTCAATATTTTTTCGCAAAAATCTAGAGTCACGAGCTCTACAATTTAATTTCATGTACAAAACGTCTGCAATTATTTATTTTAAATACAAAAGGTTTTGCATTTTAATAGATTTTTACAATTACTTGTTTAAAGAATAATTTGTAATAGGACAGATGTTATGTTAAACTATTAAAACTGTTGTTTTAAATACATACCATTTATATTTAAACAATATATATTTGCACACTCTTGTTTGATTTGAAATATTTTTATTTATTAGGAACAAAATTGTTACAGTATAAATGAGCAATATAATATACAATATATATAATTCTGTAAGCGAAATTTTAGATTCAAAATTGTGGGAATTCGGTAAATCGTAGGATGATGGGAGAGGTATCAAATTAAAGGTATCGATTCAAGGAACAAGGAAAATATTTAAGTTTTTTCTCAAATTAAAAACTAAGGGGTTTTTGAGGTCCCCGAAAAACGAAAAATCCCCATAAGAAATACATGAGAATATAAAAATGTCTGCTTTGTTTACATTTGGTATAAATAAATAAATTAAAAACATAAAACAGCTGTTCTGCAGTTCACATTAAAACATTTGATATTAAATTAATAAATTAAAAACATAAAACAGATGTTCTATAAAATAAAATGACAGTTAATGTAAATTATATTTTTAAATAAAATCTGCTTCTTATTAACCTATAAAAGATACACGTTGACACACAAATACAAGAGAAACCTTATAAGTGTGATTTTTGGAAGGTTGTATGGCTGTTCTATTACCCTTTCATACATTTATACTAATTCATATACTATTATTATAAAGAGGTCAAGTTTGTTTGTTTGTTTGTTTGTATGTAGGGGGTAATGTCTGGCACTACTGAACCGATTGAAAAAATAGTATTACTAATAAAAAGCTACACTTTCCCTGAGTAACATAGGCTATAATTCATTTCGATAAAAACCTTTTTTTATTTCAATATTTGTAAATTTATTCGGAAGAATTCTTAGGTTAGGCCTAGAATTATAAAAAATCACATTTATTACAATAGCAACCAATTGAATAAAATAACAGATAATATAGCTGTTTGCTCCAATATTTCCATTAACAGCTGATTTCAAATTTTGAAGCATTTAATTTTGTATTTCTAGCTTTTAGGTTATTGTTTAAAATTGTAGACCTGAGCCTTGCTGGTTCTTTTAACCATTATTATAACTGCTGTTATAAATTACAAGAAATAATTTCATTTGAACATTTATCATTTTAGTTTTGAGGTTATTATTAATCGTACAACTTTATTATAAATAAAACATAACATTTGTTTTTAGAAGGTTCCATTAGGGGTTGGCGTGCGGAGCACGCAGAGGTATCCCCTAGTATACAATATATTCATACATATGTAAAAAACCGAATACGTTCTGAAATCTACTATCTGTTTGTGATAACTACATTAGTATACTTTTATTTGTATTGTTTGAAATGTATATATATATGTATATGTGACACATATACATATATAAATTTTTACATATATTAATTAACAATAAGTTACCTTATAAAGTTCCACCACGTGACTTCTTTTAATCCTTATGCTTTTCAAAGCTTTTGCTTCATCTTCAAAGGGTTTCACTCAATATGAGTTCGTCAATACATTAAAATTTACAATTACAGACACACATAAAACATTATACAAACACATAAAACAGCGTGACACACTGTGGGCACTGTTTCACTGCCGTCGGACAACTACCGTCTCATGTATAGCTTTGAATTGGCCTATATTGTTTATTTAGGATTGGTATCCTGGATCTTGATAGCCGTGTCGTATATTGTATTCGAAGAAAAGCATTGGTCATTCAACAATACGTCCTTATTATTTTTAAAGGCTTTATAAATTTAATATTCTTCGACGGCATTCATATACTTTCCCTTTCTGCAAATATGCAATGGTTCCAAATTACTCTCACAATCTGTTTAAGTATGGTCTTCATCAACAAGGTGGCGTGCATAATTTGATCTAATGCCATTGTTGTTCTTTTTTGGCAAATGTTTTTTAAACCTTTGACAAAATGTTCGTCCTGTCTGACTTATATAGAATTAACTGCAATTGTCACAATTTAATTTATAAAAGGTTTTCTGTTCTAAAGATATGTCCCGTTTTTCACTAAGCATTTTTTTGATATTATTGTTAGTTCGAAATGTCACAGTGATATTGAGTTTTTGTTTTCTTAATATTGGGCAATATTTTGGGTAAAATGTTTCCATATTCACATGATATAAAGTTCTTCTTTTCTTTAGGTTCTAGTGGGCTTGTGGATTTCTTTTGTTTCCTAGCTAATATTTTATTAATACTTTCGATTAAGGTTTAAAGATTTCCGAATTTGTTTTTATACTTTATAGATTTTAATTATTATTAAACAGATACATGCATAATTTATAACTTATTAATATATTATAACTGGTCAGTGAAATAGAATAAACATACTTTCAAGAATTTCGTATCGGTTCAATTCTGTTCGTAAGTAACAATAAATGCTCAATCTGTAACATGGTGTATCTAAGCGCCATCTTTACAACAAACGTTCGTTCGTTCGTTCTATAATAGATATAATTATTCCATTGACATTCACATTCTCCACCATGATCAACACGAGAAGACGGTAAAGCATTAAACCCTGTTCATAGAGTTTCCTTATTCATATCACGCATCACGACAGCACATGCAAGACAAAGCGGTAAGTCAACTTAAAATGTTTATTCAGACCAACTTACATTCAATTTAATACAGTTTACTTATAATTATAAGAAACATCCATCATTGCAAATATTGTGTACACACAAGCCAAATAAATTACATGCTTTATTACGTCATAGAAAACTATTACAGTCAATATTAATTATTACTATATTCATTTCACCGTTTATATCGAACTCAAAACTAAATTCTTTTTATTATTTTAGTGAATTACAAAGATTTGTGTGGCAGTAAAATTAACCATTACTAAATTCTGTAGACTCTAGTCAACAAAAAATATAATTCAATTCTTGATAGCCAATAGTTTTAGTAGTTCAAATATATTTCAAAGTAGGTTGTCTATTCAACACTTTAGTCTTGCTATTACAAATCTGCTGTGGCTCCTTGTATTTTGATCAGACTATTAAATCATTCAATTCTAATAGACTATAATAACTATTAGGTTTACATAGTTTCTATTGAAAACAGACTTGTGTAATCTTTCATGTTTTGTATTGTTTAGTACCATTATTAGACCATATTTACAACTGTGCCAGAAAATCTATTAGTCCACTGCCTGTTAAGGAATATCAACTTACACTTGTATTAGTGCATTTAGTTGTCTTGTCTTGTTTAAAATTGTTTACATACAATTTATTACTTATCGATCACTACTTAACTACGTAGAATGTAATGTAGGCTACTACACAACCTGTCAGAACATCATAATTAGGTTAACATTAGTTTAAAAGTTTGTGTATCCTATTTCAAAATGACTGAAAAAGTTAAAAGAGATAAAAAAACTCTCTAGTTTTGAATTAAATTGTCTTTCTTGTTATAGAACTTTATCAATTATCATTGGGAAGTTCATGCATTACTGCAAACTATCAAAATTTAAGTTTATATGTCAAAAATTTTAAGCAAAATATACAGCATTCAATAATATGCATAAAGTTACTGTTAGACTTATGTTACAATTAGGTAAAACAGAATTAAATTAAATTGAGAATATTCCGGTTTAGTTGCATATATTGAGTCTCCAGCAATGAACGTGTTTTGAGGAAGTTATATTTTTCATCCATCGATAAGTCCTTTTGAAAGCCTAGTGGGCATTTGAGTACCCCACAAATGTATCCAATTGAAAACTTACCTAGATTGAGTTTGACGACATCTTCTAGTATAACAGATGTACTACCCGAAAAGATTGGCCTACTTTCAAAGATATTTTTATTGCGTTCATTCACAAACATCAGAATGTTACAGATATTGAACAATTAATGTCAGTATTTAGTTTCGTCATATGCTCTCAAAACAATGTCACTAGTTAACCAACGAAAATAAATTGTTTTAGTATTGTTGTCGGTTAGCAATGTCCTTCTTACCAATTAAAATTAAACGACCATTTGGAAAATAACACTACACAAACAAATTGCAAAACATTTATTGATATTGTTATTCTAGTTCCCTGATGTACAATGACTGTACAAATGTTTTTCAGTTTAAATGTTTTATTTACCGAACATTGTGGTTGGGGCTTCAGTGTTATAAATTGTTTACATTCACCACAGTACTCATTGAACATAATTATTTGGAAGACTTTATTAAATCGTTTTAATAATAGGATATTAATTTCTAGTCAATATCTTTACCAAATAATAAATTGTAAATCATTAAACCTTTATTTACCAATCAAGTGGAGTAAACTCTTAGATTTCATAATCGGTAGTACTTCAACATTAAAATCAATGGAATTACCAACTGACTTAGGATATTAATAATTTTAGTTGCATGATTCTTGGATTCCAAGTCACTTTGAATAATATTATATAGGATAATATATTAATAATAATATTAAATATTACCTTTTAATCCGTCTTGTGACTTTTTTGGTCGTTCGAATGTTTTACGACGCGTTTCGGGACCGCAATCCCATTGTCAAGTACACTTACACAAACACAATAAAACACATAACACGTTTTTTTTTTTTTTTTTTTTATTAAAGTGTTGTAACTGTGGTGTTTTTGTGTGTTTTTTAAACGTGTGCGGCTTCGTAAAACATTCGAACGACCAAAAAAGTTACAAGACGGAACATTAAAAGGTAATATTTAATATTATTATTAATATATTATCCTATATAATACCTATATAATATTATTAATAATTGTATTGTAGTACATCTTTCATTACAGAAATGCGGTTATTGTTTGACGTCGGTGTTTCCAAATGGATAATTATTGAATTTTCTCTAAAAAATTTGATTCTATTTTCCAAGCAACGCATTGATGTGCCCGTCGGTACAATCTGAAATTACAATTTTTACTTGTAGAAATTTAATTCCTATTACTTAGTATAGTGAGTAACATACATAGCAATATACTTACTTTATATATTATACAAATTTTGAGTTGTACAGTTGTGAACTTGACATTGAAACTTAATACAGAAACTCATTCGTTATTAAGCAACGCATTTACAATACCGTTTCCAAAGGGAAATGTAACAAGAACTAATTAGCCTGCAACCCCTCACTCTTCCTAATTAGAATTTGTATGGTTGAAACTTTTTGATTTATGGATACGGCTTAGAATTTATATTTTTTGAAACTCAAATGTTCATTACGTACGGTCTAAGTTTGTCATACTACAAGGTAAGGATGATAATTGACATATCCTTTTATAGTTATAATGGATTTCACACATCTTATAGATTAAAAAGATATTCTCCAGGTACCGTTGTCAAAATTAAAACAATATTATAAAATTGTGTATTTAACTTCTTAAAATAATAACACGCACGGCAAAAACACTGTGAATGGTATTTTAAAATTATACAGGACGTTTCGCGAAGGATTTAAACACTTTCGCGTCTTCAGGTGTAAAAAAAACTAAATCCTACCCCTTCGCCTAAGCCTCTCTGATCGCCTAACACAAGTTAACTGAGGCCTCGGTTGAAGGCCACAATAATTCCGAGGAGCAATAATTCCACGTTTACGTTATCAATTTCCTTAATAGGCCTGTTAAAAAGTCTATTTACTTTATTTTGAATTAAGGGTAAATATACACCGCACTAATATAGTTGAACTAGGCTGTTTCTTTAAATACTACTTTTCTCCAATTATTTTCTTTTAAGAAATATAGACCCCTTGTCCCAACAAATAGCCTGTTTATTCAGCTATAACATGTTCAGCAATCTTCGAGTGATTAACATCACCAACAGAAATGAAACTATTATGCTCTAAAACAGTTTTTTTTTTATATTTTAAATAACGGTATGTTTATCCCACATCCGACACGCCACACTGCCACGGCAAATTGTAAACGATATCATTACTATCCACATTATTATTTTTAGTCTCACTTTACTCATACAGTTCTTAATCGTTTTAGAATTTTTAAACATTGTCTTAATCGAGAATTTCGCATTGATCAGTCTGATCCACATGGAATCAGCACAGTGGTTTTAGATACATTAATTAAGTAAATTCGTATACATAACAAATGACAAAAAACTAAGAAAAGTTAAAATTATTAAATATTTTGTATTAAGATTATAAATTGCATATTTATGTACATATATGTATTTTAAAACATAAATAAATTAGTTTAATATATACGTATATATATATTACATATATATACACACACACAGAATTAATATTTTTTTAAATGTTACTTTTCACAATCTGAGGGATAAATATTATGTGATCCCTGAATTGACTACTATTTCAACATTCAATTATAAAGGAAGAATTATCGTTACAAAAAATCCCCAATTAGTTAATTTCACTAGACGAATAAATCACCAATAACAATAAAAAATCATGAGATTCAACCAAAATCTTCTTTTTTTAACCCTGCAACCGGCAGATCGCACGAAACGTGCGTTCATGACAACACATTTGTAACGCGTGATTGTATTGCATATTTGACCCACTAAAAATCTTCCAATCTCAAAAAGACAAACACTATTGGAAAGGTAATGTCAAACTTTATTTTTTTGTGTTTAACATTTCTTTCTAAAACGTACATTTACATATGTAATCATCGTTTCAAAATTTTAGTTTTCTGTAAACTTTTTGCCGCGAGTGAAATACGAAGCAATTACGCTCTATTTTGTCACTTTTCTAAAGCTGAATTGGGCTTGACCGTTATATTTTGACAATAATGTAGAGATACCTTTGGATTTGTTAAGATTTTAACTTTCTAAATCTGCCATCAAATCAAAAGTCACTTGCATAGTTCCAAAGCTATGGAATTGTCTGTAAACCTTTGCAATTGAGCAGATTTCAACCAATAAAACAGCACATTTTGCGTTCGAGATATCTTTTATAATTCGAATTATTTCAATAAACTTTTTGATATCTATTTATATACCAAAGTTCAATATTTCATTTGGTGTAAAGCAAACTATATTTGACTTTTTAGATTTTATTCAAATAGCAGTTGAAAGTACAGACTTACGCAGAAATCATACTACCGCTTGAGTTCGCAAAACACGGCTGTTTTAACGGTCATTTTTTGAATTTCCTTTGTCCGCACGAGATTTAATTTGTTTCATCTCATTTTGTGATCCAAATAAAGCCAACTCAAATACTTTTATGAAATAACAATTTAAAAGTATACAGTTCAATTCTTTGATTTATTCTCTACAATTTGTTATAATAATATTTCATTTTCGGGTAAAGCAAATATTCCTAAATTACGTTATAAGCCAGGCCTAGTTTTGTTAGCACCCTTGTAGTTGGAACATAAAAACTGGTGTTTTCTAAATAAAAAATTTAAAATTGATAAATGTTTTTATACAGTTCTATTTAGAACTAAATTACGAAACTTTTTTACATTTATGGAAAAAATTACAAAAAATGTTTACTACGTTTTATGTAGACCTAAAGTTAAACTTTTATTTTTCGTAACTGAACATTTTTTGTTTCTTGAGCTAATAACTTTGTAAATTTTACATCTATAATTTATTTACTGGCACATATAAATTAATTACTTAAACCTTAAACCTTAAACCCTACAAAAAAGCTACGGAACACTTTTGGATTGGGGTTCATTTACTATTTTTGTCGAATTTCTAAATGCTTGCACAAGAAAAAAATCAATTTTCGTTAAAGCCACTGGTTCTAGGGTTTTAATAAAACATTTTTGAATAGAAATTAAAGAAAAATAATTCACTAATAAATGTTTGTATTGCTAAAAAGTCCTATTGCAAATACGTTATCCTAAGTTAGATTTTAGCTAACACACTATCCAACCATAATTAGCTTAAATATTACACATTTCTACTCTTCCACATAAAGAAGGGATGGTTTTATATTACAAACCGCAAACAGAGTTACACTTATTTGCAAAAAAAAAACTAAACGCTCACATTACCATAAGAGAAAATAATATAACGACATTTACATTAACGTTAGTTTTTATGTTATTAAAGAGCGGTATTTACATGTAGATGTTCATGCGCTGTGTACTGGTAAGTATAGTACATTTACATGATATAATTTATAGCAATGATTAAACATTGATATTTAATGTTTATCTTGTATGTTTGAATTTATCAACAAACTACATAATTCATTTATAAAAATATAGGTTCTGCAAAAAGGATTATTATATTTTCAAATAAGTCTTATAAATTGTTAACTATATTCCTGTTTACCAGGTATTATATTGGGTTTTAAAGCAAATACATGTAGAAGATAATGCACATATTTTTAGAATGAAATATTTTTAATTTACATTATCGTTATATTTAAATTTTTTTAATAACTACCTAAACATAAGTTAAGTAACTATATCGAGTATTCATAAATTCTCCATATCTTCAACATTAAAGAGTTTAACAATCTACCAACAATGTTAAAAACATACAATAAAAGAGGTCGATAAAGGCTTAAGGGGGTTGGGTATGAGTCTATTTCCTTTAAAAGCTATCTCAAATGAAAGTTAACTGAAGTAAACAAGATGTTGTATGTTCTACTCACAATCTTTGCTGTTAAATCTTAGTTAGTTTGTATTCCATCATCACTTATTTGTTTCTTAACATGTTTATTTCCAGCTGAATATCAATCTTCTTTTATGTTTTGTTGCAAGATGGAATTAATACATATATTTTAATGTACACCGTTTAGTATATGAGGGTGGGACAAATATGATGTATAGGTTTATTCAAAAAAAATTACTTATGATGTCGTTTATTTCTTTGGATTTGAAGGAGATGTTATTAAACGGTCTTTCGATGTCCTCAAAAACTCCTATCGCAAGTTCTTTCTGCTCCAGAACATTTTCCACCCTGGCTATCAGTTGGTTTAGTACTGTTTTAACAGATCTGCCTGCAATGTATGCATGTAGATTTTTATGAAAAAGTTTTACAGCCATTGGTCCATTTCTTATCTATCAGTCTCTCCAGCGTTTTGAGTAAAACTGATAGGTCTTATGTTATTTATTTGGGTTGTTGTAGGTCAATGTCCCTGGTTTAGGTATGTAAACTACTTTCGTTAGACTCCATGGTCCAGTTATGTGCCCTAGAGCAAGATGCGCTCTGAATACTTTTGTTAGCCATGGCACCAGCTTATCTCCGCTCCTCTGAAGAAGAGTTGGGAATATTCCATCAGGTCCTGTACTTTTTAAGACAGTCAAATACTTTATCGCTCAATTGACGCTGTTAGCAGTTACTATTCTTTACTGTTTCCCAGTCAACCTTGCATGCCGCATCCGAGATACTTTCTTCCCACAATGAAACAGTTGCAGCAGATCCTGGGAAATTGGTTTTTAATAGATACCTCAGGGTGTCCTCTTCCGTTTCCGTCATTTTTTCTGATAGAAGCCTGAGGGGCTGAGCTTTCCTACCGGATCTCTGACAAGTACTTTTTGAAGTCTTGAGAGTTTGGAGATGGTCTCAATGTCATTGCAAAAGGTCCTTTATGATGATCTAGATGCGCTGCGAACTTTTCGTCTAGAGTTACGATGCTTTTCCCTGAACTCTTCACAGTCTACAGGGCTATCAGACCGCTTGGCCTTGTTAAAGTTTTGGCGATTCTGCCTGCAGAGTCTGAATACACCGCAGTCCCCGAACCTGTGGTTGAGTTTCGAGCATGCACCAATTCTTCTCATAAGAGTTTGTTAAACTAGATGCCGTATAGAAAGCTCAAGATAATTATGAATAATCTGATTGGACAATCATTTAGTTTTACCTCAAATGCTTTCTTTGAAGAAACATAGTCCGTCTGCCTTGGGTTCATTATAAACCTACTCTCTTTCTCAAGTTCGCATGGTTGAAACGGAATGCGCCTGTGGTCAGAGAGTGTTGGGTCAGTGGAAACCTGCCAACATTTAACTTTTTCAAAAAGACTCCAATAAAAATATTATTTAATAATCTAGTTAAATTTGTATATTGTACTATATAAGTATACGTATTACCCATTAAGTATTCCATCCAGGGGAAGAAAGTTTAAGTTTAAAGAAAATAACAAAGCATTTTGGATTAAAACATTTTTATTTAATAAATTTCAGTAAATTAATTATTTACTATCTTAATTTTTTAAATAAATATACATCCTATATATTTTTAGCTTCAGTTAAATTAGCTTTTACCGTCTATGATGAACCAGTATTAACAGAACTGTAGCTTTTTGTGTAAACGAATTCATTAAAATTAATATGAAACAGCTAACCTAGTTTCTGTGGAACTCCAAATGTGGCAACAACAAAAATCCTTTTATTAGAACACAGCTGCATACAAATAGAGAGATAACTGGCGGCTCTTTTATTGTACTACTCTTTTTTGTTACATTTAGTTACATAAATTACATGTATTCAATTCCTTGTAACATTTCTACAGTTTTTTTAACTTTGATCTAACTGTCGACAAATCCAGAAAAAAACTATGATTCTTTGTTGTTTTACTATTTAATATTGTATATTATACGGCTTGGTATTGGAATGATAACTAAATGGTATGATTGTCTGTTTTATCTAATTGTAAATACAAGAGTAAATTATAGTTATACAATGTTACTGATTGAAATGTTATCTATCGTTATACCAATAGTAAGACCTGTTACATCCGGACCCTCCCACAACCGTAAGCATCTCCAAAAAAATTTTCGTATTTTGGTTGTGTGGCGGATGAGGTTGAAAAGTGAGAGTTGTAGCTAGAATAATGTTTGCACCGAGCTTATAGTTGTGGACAGAGTAACTCTGAAACAGGGTCGCTTCACATCCGCTGTACATCCTTTAGACGCTAGCCTTTTCCTGTTTCAGAGTTACGCTGTCCACAACTATAGTCTAGTCTTAAGCCTCGTCCACACTTTCAGACTGTGTATGCACACAATCGGCCGACTGTCTGCCGACACAGTTTGTGATTCGAGTCTTCGTCTTGTTTTGCGTCCACACTAGAAAGCCAGTGTTTGACGACATGGTGACTGAAGAGGACGTGGTTTTAGCTTGTGCGTGTTTTATCTTTCTAAATCATGTGGCTTTCTTTGCACATAATGATCAATGTTCACGTCTAAACTGAGTTTTTAAGTTTTTAACTTTCTTATCCATTTCATCACAACTAATTTTGAAGCAATCAGCTAATTCTTGTAACGCGACACGCTTTTTATTGCGATTTTTATAATCTGGAATAGATACATCCCACAACAATGGACGCGAATGTAGTTCCTCGATGAGTTTCATCGTCGACTCTTGATTCCACGTGGTCATTTTAACTAATAAAAACTAAAAAATCCACTAAAAATATTTCAGTGAGAATAAATCACCAGTAAACAGATCACTATTCACACGATCTGACTCTCTACTGACAACTAGAAGCAGAGGGTTTGAGGGTTGCATTAAGGCCACACTATACTACGGTCCGAAATGCCCCCTCCACTTAGGTAATACTAAAACACAATGTGTACCATTAAGCTACACAATATTATTACATATAAATTTGTATTTACAAATTTATTAAATCAAAATACACGCATATATGAGTCACTTATTAAAATTGAAATAAAATTATATACGTTCTTTACAAAAGTATAAAATGTTTAAAAAAGTAATATCACTTTACAGTATAAAGTATTTTGCACGTTTTGCATATAAGTATTTTGATAGTCGGCCGACAGTCTGCGTGTTTAACGTTCGTTTGGAAAACAGAAAACATTGTCTTTTGTCTCCAGAAACACACAGACTGTCGGCGGACAGTCTCCGGAGACAAGAGAAAACACCGGAGAGACAGTCGGCCGACAATTTTTCCGCAGACAAGTCTGCAAGTGTGGACGGGGCTTTAGCAGACTGTGACCTTGAAACGTTATCTCTGATAAGTTATGTTCAACCTCAAGATGAAACGAGTGAAACCGAAGTGATGCTTTTAAGAAGATTGAGGGACATGGCTTCCAAAAAACATGTACAGTGTGTGAAGCACACGAAAATCTAAACTTTTTTCAAAAACTAATGTAACCATTAGGGTTCCTGTACGGTACTGTAAGAAAAGCTTAATTTATATTTGAATGTGTCGAACTATAGGCCTACCGGTAAACTACTGTGTTTATAAGTACAGTACTGTACCTACATACTTTAAACACACTTTAGATATTTAATTACTGTACTGTAATAATTAAAATTGTGTTTTTACAATGTAAACTGTTTTCTTTTATTGTTTACTTTTGATTGCCAATAATCTAAAGTTGTATACAGAACGTCAATTTGTTAGCCTATATAGTGCATTGTAGTACAGTAAATACAAGTGCAAACCGCTTGAAACATCTAAAAATAGTATTCAACAATAATGGTTTTCATTTTTTGGACTGATTTGGCTATTTATAATAATGACCTTGCAATATCCGGACGCCCGGTCACCACATTAGTCTGAATATGAAAGGTTGTATTTAATTCTAAATTTTTTTATTAATCTGGCCATGAATTTATAAGAAATATATAGCTTAATAGAGATCTGCTAACTCTTAAAATTAGAATAAACTGTATGCTTGTTAATATTGTATAAGTTTAAAACGATTGTTATGAAATATATATTACGATATTACTAACAAAAAGTGTTAAATGCAAAAATAACATTCTGCAAGTTTGATTAATACTAAACAAAAAACAAACTGAATGTTTAATAAACATTTAAAAGCATAAAATCTCATGATTTATGAATGTATAAGTTGAATTGTCGTACGTGTCAAAATAAACAGCACTGATATTAATTCAGCTGTGGTCAGTTGTTAGAAAATCTGATTACATTTTTAATTGTTGCCAGGACTCATTCATTCTTATTACTCTAACTGTTTGTAATTCGGAGCAAAAATACTATCATTGCGGAGTTTCGTAAAGTATTAACTATGTGCGTTAGAAAAATTCAAAAATATTAAAAAAAATTTGTATCATAAAACATTTTAAACTGATGTTTTTATTATGATGGAATTTTATTGTACTGTGACCAAAAACTATTGTACATAAACAATCCACTACGGTAAAATTACAACAGCTGTAACTTTAAAAGTTTCAACTGTTTTGCAACTGATAATAGGACTGTCGTTCCGTAGGTTATATTGCGATTAAAATTTGTAGAAAATTTTATAATTAAATTTAATTAATTAAATGTTTGTGTGATTCTAGTACAGAATGATAAAAATTATCGCTCATAACTTGTACGTAAAGAGCTTTTTGGTGATTGGTCGCATTTTTATGTGATTGGCGTTGTCTCGCCATAAAACCATGATCTCGAACCAAAAACGTCCACTTTAGGTACTGGTGATGAAATATACTATTTCAAAGATCTTCAACAACGCTACGAGAGTTGCCTACATTTTAATGGAGTTCATGTTTAATATTTATGTTTCTGATTATCTGTATGAGAACTAAAGTTTTCATTTTATTTTTACTTTGTGTACTGATATAATTGAAGTACGTTTATTTAGGCGCATGAAGTGTATTTATTGATTCTTTAAGTGTTGAATACATATAAATAAAACATCATGGTATCACATTATTCTTATTATAAATATGCAGTTTTCAACATTTAATCTAGAAACACCACGAACCAATCGCTCTTCTGTCAAATTCTGTTTGCTTCATTGCAGCTTCAGCAGTAGTAATTAGTAGTGAGGAAGAGCTGAAATGGAAGATGCTGTTTACAAAAAGAGTTTATCGAATTCAAAAAACAAAACATTAAAAACGGTTTCGACAGTATTTCTTGTGAATAATATTTAGGCTACCATCTTTCAAATATTGTACTCGTAGCTTTATTTAGTAACCTGTAGCCAAAGCAGGATTTGTTGTTAGTCTTAATTACGACAACCTACATGTAAAACACATTTCTATACATTTTAAATCATGTACAAAATGTATATGAATAGGGTAAAACTTTAGTTGATATTAAATAAAAGTAAAATATTTTACAGTCACTTATAACATTGATTTAAATCCAAATTAAATGAATTTAATATTACTTGCTTTTATGTAAAGAATACGAAGTTGAGATTTATTAATATGTACAATTGATTGACTTAATAACACGTCAATTATATATAATATACCTACCAATATTTAAACAATATTTGTTTATGGGAATCACTGGACTGATAAACTGTTACCCATTCTAGGGTTTCCGCCTGAGTGAGATTTAATACTTATACTCAAACTTGCTATAGGATGCTTGACATTATCCACCATGTAGTTGGTGTTTAATCGAATAGAACTAAAGTTTTAAGTGGTTTGTATTCAACATTTTTACAACTAAAATCAACACTGGTAGGAATGTAAATATTTATTTTATTTTAAAAAAATGCACAGCAAAAATTCTTTTCTTGTATGTACGACAAAGAAAAATGTTTTATGAAGTGTTCTAAACCTTGTCGATAATCCTCATTTTCAGAATTTAAAGTGTTGAAGTTTAAATAAAATTGCTTTGTGATATTTATATAAACTTGACAATTTATCTTCTCCTGAGATAGTATACGTTAATGAAAAAGTACATTGCCCTTAAGGAATTTTCTGCTATAGCAAACTTAATATTTTCGTAGCGATGAAATATTTAAAAGCGAAAATGTAAAACCATGGATAAAAGTATACTTTATAAATTTTGACTTAAAAAGCTGACATTAAATATGTGCAAATCACTGAGTAGTTCCTGTCCTAAGCACGCAGTATAGATTATACATTTCGAAGTTAATCAAATATAAACGTTGTAAAGGATTTGAAATTTACTGTTTTTACTCTGGTTTAAATTTACTGATCCGATTATACACGTAAAGTCTTTACAGGTTTTTATAACATAAAGCTAGATATTTATAAATTTTGAAAAGGAATATAAAATTGCATACAAATAAATAAATTATGATTAGGTATCAATTAATATTTTATTTAAATATTTTTTTTGGAGTTATAATCAAACTGTTGTAATTATAAAAGTAACAATGTGTAGAGTACTGAAAAGAATTGTTTTGTTTACATAGATTAAATGTTTACTAAATGAATTACCAGGCAAATTACGCAGATGACAGTTGATAATGGGACACATCAGTCTTTAGTTATAAGTATTAATTGGTCTGTTGATATTTAAATTATATTTAGGTGCATTCAATATAATATAATATAATATAATATAATATAATATAATATAATATAA
>JAGFPH010001375.1:41463-55790 GCA_018207615.1 Philaenus spumarius
AGTGTTATTAATATTTTAAATATGAAGATCGTAGATCTAAAACTTTTGTTTTAGTTAATATAAGCAATATATAGACAAAACTACCATACTAAATTCGAATTTATTACCAAAATATACTCAGGGCATATGATGGTAAAAAAATGTTAACGTTTTAATAGCGTAAAAAAGATTATAATATTGAGAGTAACCTATACCGCTTGACAAGCCACCACCGCCGCTGTGGAACGATGCACTATTTAGCTTTTATCGAATTTCAAATCGAAAGACAGAGCCATCGCTTTATTCGTGCCTCCACAGAATTTGTTGATTGCACAGAACGAGATATTGTAACGTGTTCTGATCAGGCACTTCAACGCGCTCACTGTGGGAATGGCTAATTACGTCCTGACGGTGAATAGTAACATTGTTATAATAATTTATGTAAACGCAGTATAATTGGTTGAATACGCAAATGTTCGTAATATTCTCGTTAATATTGTCTACTATGAAAATCTGCTGCGAATTTCACTATTAAAATGAGATTATTTACTTTTTAAAAAATATATATGGAGTTTAAACATTTGTGTCTGTAATTTTTGAAATGGATTCTTAGTGAGCCCATATTCTGTCTCGAACGTTAATAAAAAACTTTCTAGATTTATTCCTTCTAGAGATACCTTGGCATATAAGTGATTGGTGTTTAGCTGTTATATATATGTTGAGAATGTTCATAAGTACATATTCTTTAAATCTCAAATATCCAATAGTTGTAACAAGGTATAACAGATACATGCCTGATTAAATAATACATTATATAACATACCTAAATATATTGAAATAACATCGAGAGTTAAAAAGAAATTATGACAACCTGTCTAAGCAACATATGAAATCTAGTTTTGGCAAATTTTCTTTTGTTATTTAAATAACTGTTTTAACTGTTTATAAAGGTTATCATTATGTAAAGAACCCTAATGTGTAGGCCTATACTTAAATTTTCCAATTATGAATATATTACTTTTATTTGTACTTACGAGTAGTTTGCCATCATGCTTAAACGATGATCGTCAATAATTCCCGAATATTTCACTAACATTTGGTTTAGTAATAAATGTGTTTTAAAAGTTACTGTAGTTAATACATATAATAATACACTTATGTATCATATTGTTATTTATTTGAATTTTTACTGGTCTTTTTCAAACTTTAAATTTCCAAGCACGTGAACTGTTGATACGAGATTGAATCACATCAGTTTTATGACTAAAATGAACATTGAATCGTGGTTGAACATTTAAAAAATAATATGCTGCAACACTGTTTAAATTATTTTTCCCTAAGCATTTTTCTAAGGTATATAATAGGGCAGATAATAACAATCCACATTATAGACTAATCCATTTATGGAATAGATAATAAAGATAACAATTTATCATAAATTAGTACAAATTAATTCTTCAGCTTGAAATTGGTTTTAAAGTGAGTTATTCACTATCGTAATACTTCACAGTTCTAATAAGAAACTTAATAATGAAGGTACAAAAATAATAACTTTTACAATGCTTGTATCATTGTTTAGTTTTTTGTGAGTAGGTATTAACCATATCTGTTTAGCTTAAGATTAAGATTATTTAATCATGTTAGTTAACAAATTTTAGGGCGTTAATTACAATTAGTATTTTTTAATTACATTTTAAAAGGAAACTTTTAAAGTTGTATACAAATTATAATGATATGCGATGTGTTTTTTCTTTGATTACTTTGACCCAAGATTTTGAGTTTTCGCACATTTGATTGACGATGACTTAAAAACGGATTTAGTTATTCAAAAAAACGCACTTTGCCATAGTTTTTTTGGGTCAAATATAACGTTAAATCAAGATTCACACGACTACCTTCCAATTAAACAAAATTAAGTTTACTGCAAGATGGCAGAAAGAAGTTAAAACTTACCAAAAAGCGGTTCATTTATAGCTATAATAAACTGCATTTATTTCTATATCATAAATATCGTACATTTTATGTAGATGTTAAGCAATTTCCAGACTTTTAAAACAGCATACTGCAAAAATATATTTTATATTTAGTAGAAATATTTCGTAATATCATAGGTCGTATTTTAATTTTGTATAAAATTTTTTATTTATATTTTTAACTTCCCGCTACCAATAAAGGGAAGTTATTGATTTCGGTCCGATTTTCGAAAGTCGAGTTTTCATTAAATCTCCACGTTTTGAGGTCCCAGGAAGCCATTCTGACTATTCCCGCCGAGGTGTCCGACCGTGTGTGTGTGTGTGTGAGTTTGTAAAATGGTAGAACGGAGGTCCTGGCATAAACCATTAACAGCAGAAGCGAGGTCTTGTGGAAAACCGAGGTCCCAAACCCAAGACCTCGGTTTTAGATAAGTGCAGTTTTGCATTGTACATTACTAAAATATCATTTTGGTAAGTTTTTTTCAAAATCTGAGCGAGACCTCGGTTTTCTTTACAGTACTGGTAGAGTGTTATGGAGTGTAAATTAGTTCGAAAAGTGTTCGCACAGAATGCGCTACATTGAACAAAGTTAAAGCTGTAAACGGATGTAGGCTATTTGCCGGATGCCGGACTATTCCTTCGATTCATTTTCAGAAGTTTTGTGGGTTTCGCAGTTCGCTGCATATTTATAACTTGACTGCTTCATTGCTCGTAATAAAGTCGAATAGATCCCATTTATATTTTATTAACTCAAGTTATATTTTAAACATAATTAAGTTTTACGCTATTGATTTAAATTTTTAAGTAAATTTTAAATTTTTTGTAAAATATCTCATTCAGATGATTATTTTAAATGCATTTGTTCTTAAATCATTATTTTACATCATATCCGTTAAGATATAATGATTTTCCGTGAAGAGATTATTAAGTAAATCTTAATTTTTACGTAGCGTACAATACATCGAAGACGATTTAAAAAATTCCTTATTACCATACGTTTATATACATTTTTGTTGGCAACGTTTGGGCCCATTATGGAGTTTCCCAAACATTGAAAGTGGGTAATTTCAGCTTTTGTATGTTTTGTGAAACCGAATTACATAAACAATTTCTGGTTCGTGACAGGCCTAACATTTTGAACAAATAAATAAATTAAATTTTCAATGTTAATATATTACTGAGATTCATACGCAACAGGAATGGAATGGTTTTAAATTGATCATACATTACTAAAATTTCACTTTAACGCAACAGGCATTATAAAAAAGTCGAACACTAGGTCGTTATTAACTCTTAAGAAGATAAGAAGATATACTGTTTGTGCATATTAGTAAAGCAACTGTTAGCAAATCATGTTCAATGGTTACAAAGTTGCCAGTAATACAATATTCAAATCAATCATTTTTTTAACGCTTATGATTAGTCTCATTTTTAGCAATTATTATCATAAACATTGTTCTCTTCCATTGTCTTCCGCGTTTGATAAATAAATTTGAATAATCTTCCTGTTAGTCTTGATTTCATAGATAATTTAAACAGACAATTAGTCAAATAAATTAGAACTACAAATGAATACTTGTGCTTTGCATTAGGTTTAGGTCTACTAAATTTGTTTTAAAATAGCACAAAATGTAAATAAAATAGGCTAAATTTAGGTACTATTGCATGTGTAAAAAGTGTCAGTAGGCCTATATATTATTTTTATGTCAACCACGGGAATACGTAACAACAGAAATTTTTTTTTAACTTGGAAAATTGCAAGTTAAAACGTCTTACATCCATTGCAATGTATTGCTAACTTTTTCTATATTTTTGTTTGTAAGCTCCTTAATTGTGTTTCTACGAGAAGTGGCCGAACGTTTTGTTGCGGAGGGGGGGGGGAGGACAAAGAGTGATTTTACTCTCTACTGTAAAGGGCGGTTTACACTCTCAAGCCATTTGCGCAAACTGGCTTGTGCAAACGAACTGAATAAAATATTTCCGTTCACACGCTTAGTTCGGTTTGTGCAATTGTGAAGTGAGGAACCCCAAAAATGTTTATCAGTTTTGTTCAAATTGTTATTAATCAATTTGTATTGTTCAAAATGGAAAATCTGGACGAAGAACTAATACCATGTCGATGAAGATGGTGTTGGTGGTAAAACGACACTCGCAGATTCTGGGCACAACTCGGGGTTTGTTTCATTGTCAGGACTCTGAAACAATATTAATGTGATTTAATATTAATAACAGTAGGCCTAATAGTCCTTGAGCCCAGGTCTTTAAAAAGTTTATGATTACCTAACTCTTGAGACGTCGTATATCTCTTATTTATGAAGAGTCGGACAACATGTTTATTTTCAACAGTTCTCGGTATACCGGGGCATTTTCCTTTGAGACCTCGGCAAACTCATTGATTTGATGCGGTAACAAAATGTATGACCTAAATGTAATCTTTCTTTTAATCGGAAGTTTTTTTTATATAGAAAGCGAAAAACATTTTGTCGGGCCAATATTATTTGTAATTTCTGCGCGTCCGACACCCCAAACATGGCAAAGTTATGACGTCATACAATTTAGCAGAATACCTTTGATTTTTCAGAATCGTTTACAAAATTTGTATTTGTATAAGGAAGAGGTAACATTACCCGACAAAGTTTTCGGGAAGTACTAGTTGTCGGGGTAGGAAAATTGACCTACCATATAATTTTCATTTTGTATGTTTTGTAATAGTAGGCCTATTTAATCTTAGAACCGGCAATGTAACAACAATAGATTTTTGGCATTTGCAAACAATTAAAATATGACTGTTTGAAGAAGTATTTTTGTAAATACGCCACAAAATACTATAAACAGTAAACATAACGTATATATAATTTTGTTCGGAATAAACCAGAGAATAAAGAAAAAATTGTTGAGTGATTAAAATACAAACTTTTCATTGAGTAGGCCTATTTTGAATATAATTGGTCAGAAAAATAATTCATTATTTTGGTTTGTAATGAAATAAAAAATAAAAATAATAATAGAGTTTAGAGCTTTGAAAATACTTTTTTACGCTAAATGTGTCGATTATAAATAATTAAAAATTCGTATTGAGGTTTAACAAAATTATTTTATTAATTAGTTTTTTTTACAAATTATTAAAATTGTTTTCCAAATATTGCATTTAATGGCTAAACAGTTAATTTTATTAAAAATTGCTAAAAAACAATTGTAGCTCTTTTGTGACAAACATTTTTTATTTATAACTTTTTTTTATAGGATGAATAGTTTTTGAGTTATGGTTTTGACACCGTTTTTCAAGATGGCGGCCGTAGCACAGGTTTTTTTTGCGAGGACTTTTAGTATGTTATTACAGTATGTAAATACAACATACATACCAAATCCTTAGCTTATAAGAGTTTGTTTTTAGGTAATGGTGTGATTTTGGTTTAAAATGACTACACTATAAGGCAAAAAACTGAGGCAAAATGTTTTCAACAATAAGCGATTTTGAGCGCAGATATCTGGCAAACCATGCGAGATAGCCACAAAATGATTAGAATGAATCTTGTGGCATATTTGGTCAGCTTTAGTTTTGTACATTATGGTATTATCGCTGGGAAGATAGTTTCGAGATAAAGCAAAAACCCGAAAAAAGAAACCTTGTACGTGCTTCCCGCCTGCACTCCGCTTACCTCCTAGGATAGGGGACTTTTAGTATGTTATTAATTAATACAAACAAAGTCACCAAATACAGTCAAACATTGTGTTTCTTCCATTTATCTCTACACCCCACTTTTGTAGCATTCATTGAATGGACCATGGTTTTATTTACTAACAATTTCTTATCTTTGTATTGGATGGTTCCAAGTGGGCGTTTAGTAGACTCTGAGACTGATGTTTTCAGTTTAGGATTTTTACCCCCCGCTTCTCTCCTCGCCACCACAAGGTCACTGACTGTACTCGGTCCTTTTTATTAAATTCACACTGTACACTCGGGAGTTTTCTTCAAGGTATAAAAGAGCCTTAACTTATATTTTTAGGAGTTTTCTTTTTCTCCAATTTACGTAATATTTGTTTCCTATAAAAATGTTTGTGTTTTTAGAGTTAGTTTGATGCGTAGTTTTAGACTCTATGGCTAAGCAGAATTGATCCTTACATCTGTTCACAAATAAGTAAACAATAATTAACAATTATAGTTAAATTTAACCTATATTGTTTGGAATTTTCGTTATCTCCTAATTTATATATTTGTTTCCAGTCTTTCTGTGATATTTTTTGAGTTTTTAGAGTTAGATTGGTGTGTAATTTAAGAATATAAGCAAAATGTATCAATACGTTTGGTCACACGTAAGTAAACAATGACCATATTTTACTTTACAAGTAGGAAATAAGACTACGATTGACAAAGAAATATTAATATCGAATCATTCGATATTGCTGATATCGATATTCTCGTTATATCGATACAAGAGCTTGATATATATCGATATCGAATATCTAAAACTTCCCGATATCACAACAACCCTAAGTAGAACGACTCTTCCGGCAGTGACAACGACCTGACCTTGACGGACCCCCACCCCATCACTCGTTCAATCTGACAACGTAGCTCTGCTAATATGTTACAGTAGCCTTGCACCTGAACTCTCGCGGCCAAAAACTGACTCAATTATACCGCACCCGTTCTCCTATTACAGTGAGGTCTGTTGAATTTCTATAGTCTGTGATAAGACCAACAATCCGGCAGAACAGTTCAATTCAATAGTTGCAAAATTTATTGGTGGAAAAGGGGTTAATCCAACCAAAAAATCTTTTTTTAAAAAAAAGAAAAACCGACGCGTCAAGCTATGATTATCCCCACTCTTAAAAATTGTCCACACTTAAAAACAAAACTATAATTCCCACTCTTAAAACTTTATAATACGGTAGGTCAGTTCTTGAACAAAAAAAGAAGTGAAATAAACTAACGCGTAAAGCTATGATTTACTTTTAAATTAATAAAAATTATAATACGATGGATAATTTCTTGAACAAAGAAAATAAGTGTAATAAACTAATGTGTAAAGCTATAATTCACGTTTTGAATAATTATTAATCACATCAGAAATATTAGCTTTCTCATGAAAGTATTAAAATCAATAAAACGTTTAAAAATAAAGACTATTTTATGAAACTATTTACACGAATTATTCACAACTCACTTCCACAAGCTACGTGTCCAATTAAAAAATAGTTGAAACGCTTGGCGGTCCTTTTTATTGAAAATCTTCAAAATATTATTCTGAAAATTATCTTTACCTTATCTTTCAAACGTAATTATTCATAAACTCCGCGAAATTGCCATGGCAAATATTATTTATAACTGCATATGACCACCTATATGGAATAAAAAGGAAACGTAGATTATGAAGTGTTGCCGGCCGATATCGTCGAGTCCTTGGCGGTCGAACAGGCCTCTGTTCGCCAGACTGATATTATACTGACCGGGGACATTGTAGAGTGAAGCTCTGAGGATATTTAGGCGATTTTTCCCGTAAAAGGCATTTACGGGAAAATCGCAAGACGCTGACAGAAATTGGCCCTTTTAAGAGCCAAGAAGTTTGTTGTGGAATTTAGTTCGATTGTGCGATGTGATGTCGGCCATGTTGTGGACCGAGAAGTAGGTTCGGAATTTATACCTGCTGTTTCGATTTGAGTTTTGGCCCTTTTGAGGGTCAAAAATAATGATTGAAAATTATTTCGCTGTTTTTCGCCGGAGTGTATATACGAATGCCGGGGAATCTCACGAAGTATATTATTGGAAATATAAGTAGCTCCGCTACGACAATTTTAATAAAAATCTGCAGTAAAGGCAGATTAAATTTTTTTTCGCGAGTTCTACTGTTTACGAAACTATTAGTAATACTGTATAACCTATAAAAAGTGCTAATTACATAACTGTAACCTTATAAAAATATTTCAAATAATGATTGAGTGTAGTACTTTGTTATATAAGTTTAAGTAAGAATTGAATAGATTATTGGTTTTGTAAAACTAGATTGCTATATTAAAAAAAAATAATAATTCAATATACACAGAAACGAATTCAATTATTTAAATGTGTTTTATTTTGAATAAACAAATTTGAAACTTGAGTGCTCGAAGGATAGAGAGATGTGTTTCGCCTTTACTGAAGCGCTGGTTTAGTACCGGAACAGCCAAGAGGCTAGCGACGTTGCCGTTTTGAACTATGTGTGAGAGAGTGGGGAGATGGACAGGCGCTAAACACTACGGCGACAAAAAAGGACACTGAGCCTTGTGTTGCCTGCACTGCTTGGCAACGTTAGCTAGCTAACTTCCAGCTAACATATTAACGAAATTACCGAAACACATCTCCCTATCCTTCGAGCACTCTGTATTACTTTGTCCTCTGTGCTTAGAGTTTAGAGTATAAAAACGTTCATACAAACATTCAGTCCCCTTGCATGCCTATAGGATGGACAGCTGGACATTGAGCACAGAGTCCAAGGCAGCTAAAATACCATTTATAGTGTTTTTTGTATAAACTCTAGTACCGGTTCAACTGAACCAAAATGGATGAAATTGGTATCATTTTAAGCAAAATTTAAAATTTATTTATCTAATAGATATCTTTTTGATTTGATAAGTCAGTTTAGAGTTATTCAAGAAAAATTTAAAATAGCGAATTTGCTCATATTTTGGAGCGCAGCGCCGAGTGCATCGGGGAAAACTTAGGGTAGGGGCACCAATAAAGGAATTCCAGGTTTAAAACTTTTGTCGAGAGTTAACTCTTTTAAATGTATTTTTCACGTCATTTGTCTGGACTGTTGTTTTTGTTACATTGGAATTTGTACAAAACATTCCACCTTATTTTTAATGGTTGGACAATGTAATTCTGACGGCTAAAAAAAATTACGTATAAAACAATGCCAACTACAATTGAAGTTGTTATTTCAACATATTTAACAAATACTAGATTATATGCAGGCTAATGGAAATTGATAACAAATAGTTGTAGCTCATGTATCCCTGAGGATAACGACTTTGTCGTTGAAATGCGTTTGATCAATCAACGTATATGTGTGAGAATTATTGTATTGTTATTATTTTAAAATAATTCCTTCTCACTCTTCAAGCTCAAAGTTTATTAACAAATGTCATAATGTGGCAGAATGTCTTTTATTAGTAAATAAACACGAATTACACACTTTGATTAACTCACAATTCCTTCTTTGTTGATATTAGATGGTGCTATGGTGCTTAGAGTAGGGGAAAGGTTCTGGTTTACCCTCACCCCACTTCTCTCCGGGCCAATACGTTACTAACTATAGGCCTACTAACTCCGACAAGTTTTATTTAAAGTAATTTCCTGAAGGTAAATAAGAGCTTTTAAAAATACCACTTTTTAATTGAAGAGTCTTGTTACCGTATGTATAACATACTAGGGGATACCCCTGGGTGCTCTGCACGCCAACCCCCCTTCCTCCCGTTGGAGCCCGTTGTGTAGTCAGCAAGGCTCAGGTCTACACTTTAATAATAACCTAACCTAAAAGTAAAAAATACTAATAATTGATTTAAGTTTGAAATAATGCTGTTAATGGAAATATTAGAGCAAACAGCTGATTACTGAATTAACAATAAACATATTTATTTTTATGATAATTAAACATGTGCTGTTATAATTAGCTGATCTGTGCTATTCAGTTGATCAGTAAAAACAATGATAATAAATAGAATATTTTAAATTCTATTTTTTAAATATTAAATGAAGGAATAGTACAATTTTAAGGTAAATGGGCAAATATAGAGTTAATTATCTTTCATTTGACACAAACTGCATGTCAATATTTCCAATAGAACTTCAGATATCACTCGGAATAGGCTTAAAATTGTATCCCATGTTAAATTGCTATAAGAGATTTTAATTTCCGTTTTAAGGAAATAAGGAAATAAAAAAGGAAAATAAGTCCGAAAGAAAATGTTAAAAACAATAAAAGCTATGGTACTTCAGCTCAAAAACCAGATATGACACCAGAAGTGCAAAAAAAGAGTTTTTACAAGTCACTACAAGATCGCTGGCTGGTTTCATTGCTATGGTGTTTTTCGTTTCCATTTGTAGTTTGCATGAAGAATGCTAAAAATGTACACTCTTAAGGTCACACATAGGCCGCAATTTATTTTTTTCGATTTTTTAATGCCACATTTGGTTTTGACTAAATGAACTTGTTTCTAACAAAAAAAAGGAAATAAATTTGTTTTTTGTTCATAGGCCTTACACTCTTAAATAAAAATTATACTTTACTTTTTTTTGATAATTTATATTGAGGAGAACCTAAGTACTGTTTTGTCGTGGTTTAGAGCTAATCCTAAATATAATGACACAAGACTTCAAGACACGAGAGATAATTTCTTTAAACGGATGTTAGAGTCAGGGACATTTCCGCTTTTCTTTCTTCCCGTGAGAAAGGATGTATGCGTAGTGTTCCACTATTTTCCAGAAACACATTATCCAATATCCATACATAACCCTCAGCAAGACCTCGGTTGTCCGTTATTAAACATACGAGTGCTTTAAGACCTCGGTTTCATGTTACAAACTGTTAGACAGCAAGACCTCGGTTGTCCGTTATTAAACATACGAGTGCGTTAAGACCTCGGTTTCATGTTACAAACCGGTAGACAGCAAGACCTCGGTTGTTCGTTATTGAACATATATGTGTTTTGGGACCTCGCTTTCGTGTTGTATGCGGGAGATTTTAAAATAAGGCCAAATTGGATTTAAAAAATTGCATCCATATCCTTTTATTATAAGGTATACATATAAGTGGTCATTTACGGTAATCATAAATTTTTGACTGCCTTAAAAAAATAAAAACGTAAAAAGACCTCGCTTGACTGTACAGAGTTGGTAGGTCCTCGCTTTCATGTTATTTAACAAGTGATAGAAAAGAGAGGTCCTCATACAAACAGGGGGGTGTGTGTGTGTGTGTGTGTGTGTGTGTGTGTGGATGTATGTGTGTAAATCAATTTTTGTCGTACAGTTTCTCAAAAACGAATCAACCGATTGAATTCTACGACATGTCATTCGAAAGGGTGTATCAAAACTTAGATCTGATTAGATTTGAGAGTTAATCCATCGAGCCAATCCGAAAAAATTTAAAAAAATTACCTAAATTTTTTTTTGAATTTTTATGTTTTTTAAAAATAACTTTAAAGCGTGCGAAAAAATCATAATAAAACCATGTATACATTTTTTGTGCTTAAAAAACTGCGTCGACTGCTTTTTTGAAAATGAAAATCGGACGACGCATTCAAAAGTTATCGTTGTTTAAAAATTCACAAATTTTCGTTTTTTGGTATTTTTTGGTATTTTTTTAACATATCTTCCAGATTTCTCAACCAATCAATATAAACCTGTACATTTTCTTTTTGTGCTTTAAAAACTGCGTAGAATGCTTTTTTAAAAATGAAAATCGAACGACGCATTCAAAAGTTATCGTTGTTTAAAAATTCACAAATTTTCGTTTTTTGGTATTTTAACAAAAAAACTCATTTTAAGCGTTTAAAATTCAAACTAAGCGGGAAGTTCTAGGGTTGGCCTGCACGGTCAACCAATTTCCAGATTTTTTAGTTCGTATTCAATAATATACAAAATATATAGCGTTAAAAATATATTTTGAACAGTCATGTAATGGAATTTGAATGTTTCTACATATAAATAATTATAATGTATTAGTAACCAAATATAATAAAACACTAAAAACAAACTGGAAACAGATTACATTTAACAGGTAGTATAATCATCATTTTAGATCAAAATACGTAAAATTTGACAGACAATTATATTTCCAACAAGATTGAGTGGCATATTTTCTAGTAAAGCAAAATTTATCCTTGCTCTTTACATACTACTTTAAAACCATAGATTAATATATACCCAGAAAAACATTAAAAAATTACTACATGTGTGTAAAAAAAAGGACACACTTAAGGAATTATAATTTAAAATGAGTTAAAAGAAATATATCAAATGTCTTTTTTAGGTGTTTAACATGTAATTAGTGAAGCGTTAAGGAAACAGCGTATGATTCATATTCTGACTTATATTATTTCTACAAAGTGATTGTAATTAGGCTATGTTTGTTTATGAGCAATAGTGACTTGTAATATTTTCGTGTAAATTGAAGATTTTCCAGGCTCTCTAAAACCTTTGAAGAATTCGTGTTGCTGAGGAAAGTGTTTTGTAGTTATATGTAAACAATTAGATTTGTATATGCACAAAACCATACAATTTGTATACATACAGAAACATTAATAATTGCTACTAGTCTGTAGATGATTCGCTTTTTAAGCCTATCAAAAAGTATATGAATGTTCAAATTCTAACACTTTTCATTTGAAAAAAACCATAAAATACTTTGACTAAAATATATTATTATACATAAATAATAATTCTTCCAAGAAAAGGTATAATGTTTTTAACCTAAACTAATATTTTGTAAGTAAATATGTAAAATTATTAATGTCCAAGTATTTTAATAATGTATTGAGATGTCTTTTACTTGCATTTATTTTTCTAATTAAATACGTTTATTAAAAAGACAAAAATGTTTTAAAGTTTTAATTAGAGTTTAATTAAAAGTTTGAAATTACTTATTATTCTACATCAAGATTATTTACCAAGAAAAGAGTCTTCAATTTATAAAGTCTTATTTACATTTCTGAATAACTTAAAACATCTTTTGATTTCCTTTAAGAATCATTTTAGTATTCTAAACATTAAACTCTAAACCTATTCGGTGAATACCAATGTAAGTTCTTAGTATAGTTCATAAATATGATCGGTTTTTCGTAACAAGGGCTAATTTCCAAAAAATTCTGAATTTCATAATACATGCCATCAAGTAATTTAATATAACATATTTATGACAATATCTTGTATTGCATGTCATCAAATCAATACGAACTCAAGATTTCAAACAAATTCAGTTAAATATAATGCAGGCTAACAGTTCTAATATTTCTGTAACTTAAAAGAGAACCGAGTTGTTGGCGAAAACTCAAAATTGTTTATCTTGCTGTGTTAAATAATATCCAAGATTACTCCAGAATTTTAAGTTTTTAGCATCTCTACTAACAGAGTGAATATGCTTTATAGAACCCATAGACAAATTACGATATAATTTTAATCGCAAATACTATTCCACCCCTTACAGATACAAGACTCTGAACTCGACACTAATAGCACACTTCAACTGCTGAAACAACAGTAATACGGTTCTTATAAGAAAGTATATTATAAAGTACCGGTATTTATGATTTACGTTTTAATAGCTATTATAATTTCATTTAATTCGAGGGGTTGAAAATACAACTAACCAATTAATTCAGTAACATAAATATAGTAAGACAGAACATTTAACATACAGTTACAATAATTTATCACATTCAATACTTAAAAATTTTCTGCTTTATAAAAATTTAGCTTTGTTCTTTCTCTTATGTTTACTGAATTTGCTTTTAATTTATAATCTTTAAATGATAAACCCCTGTTGTTAATACAACTACATAATATGTACCGCTCCTTAAATCTAACAGTTTAAATGCAATTGATTTAAATTGTTATTGATGTTAAGAATGTTTTTCTTAATCCAAATGTGGAAATAAAAAGCTTTTGAAACGAATATTAAAAACTGATAAGTCATTATTTTATTTAATAATAGTACTAAAATGCTCTCTAAAAGATACATAAGGCTTTAGTTAGTAGGAATACAAAATGATAATTATTATTCGCATTGATAAAGAATCAATGAACATAGCGACTTACATACTTTAACAACTGGGCATTTATTTAAAGCTACCAACTAACTAAAAATGTAAGTTCACTATCAAACCAAATAAAAACACAAAAATATACTAAACACATAAACAATCAATGAAAAACTTAAATATTATGAAATGAATAAATAAGTAATGAGCTTGGCTTGTGAGAAAGTAACTAGAGAGTTATAGTTTTTTTACTGTAGCCAGTGCATCACTGAGGATGGCGACATTGTCGTTAAAACGAGTTTGAGGTTAGTAATAGTATTTATTGTGAGATTTTGTGTTCAGGTTGTATTTTATCTATTATGAAAGTGTTTAATGCAAACATTTATAAAATTGCGTTGAATACATTGTCGAACATCTATGATGAATTTTCTATTTGTAATTAGTTTTGTCAGCCGTATTTTTAATCTTGATATATGCTTATGCTTTCTTTTATTTAATTTTATATAAATAATAATTTTAATAACCATAAATTGCACCAATTTTAATTACTTGGGTTAACAGACGATTTAATGTAAATAATAGTAATTAATTATTACAATTCAATTTGTCACTGCCTGTAATTACGTTGTCGGTACAAGA
>JAGFPH010001375.1:55890-67758 GCA_018207615.1 Philaenus spumarius
TACACCGTAGAAGTTTGTCGGGTTCCTCCTGGGACACCCTGTATACAGGGTGATTCAGTAAAGCGTAGCGGGATATGCAGATTCAGATTCTACATGCAAAAATAAGTCGAAAATGTAGAATAACATTTTTTCGATTTCGGCTTAGTTTAGCCGTAAGCAGCCATTTTGTTTTTTTACAAAAACTCAGTGTAACTCTCGAAATAGATAAGATATCGACTTCAATTTTGGAATAAGCATTTTATATGTTACGATTAACCAGTGTACCAAACACAAAGAATTTATTTTTATAATTTTCAAAATGGCGGCCGTTACAAATTTGTAACTTGGAATATCTTGAAAACCGTTAACTTTACAAAAAATGTACAAGAAACAAAATATTTTCCTTTTTTAACAACAGACAAAATGATTTTTTTGTAAATTCAGTAGGTTAAAGGATAACCGAGTTATCGACAAAAAACATAATTTCTTGGTAATTGTCTACAACAACCAAAATTAGCCTAAAACCACAATTTTTTTAAATTGAACAATTTGTGTAGTTATTTTTCTTGTAGTGTAGTTTATTTTGTGTAGTTATTTTGTGTGTATACATTTCTTTATTTCTAGCGAGCTAACAGATTCTACATGCAAAAATAAGTCGAAATGTAGTATAACACTTTTTCGATTTCGGCTTAGTTTAGCCGTAATTCCCTTGTAGACAATTACCAAGAAATTATGTTTTTTGTCGATAACTCGGTTATCCTTTGAGCTACTAAAACTACAAAAAAGCATTTTGTCTGTCGTTAGAAAAGGAAAATATTTTGTTTCTTGTACATTTTTTGTAAAGTTAACTTATTTCAAGATATTAAACCTAAAAAATTTGTAACGGCCGCCATTTTGAAAATTATAAAAATAAATTCTTTGTGTTTGGTACACTGGTTAATCGTAACATATAAAATGCTTATTCCAAATTTTAATTCGATATCTTATCTATTTCCAGAGTTACAGTGAGTTTTTGTAAAAAACAAAATGGCGGCTTACGGCTAAACTAAGCCGAAATAAAAAAAATGTTATTCTACATTTTCGACTTATTTTTGCATGTAGAATCTGAATCTGCATAGCCCACTACGCTTTACTGAATCACCCTGTATATTGGCATACGTGTTATCAAAAATAGTGAAGACAATATAGTAATTATGAATATCGGTAGGTAACAAAATATTTATAAATGAAATGTATACTCTTATAAGCTAGCTACTATGTCAAGCTCTCAGTTAATAGAATAAAGTCCAGAACAAAAGTTATTTACTTTGAATAAAACTGTTATTGTTTTTGAAATGCTTCGTTTTGCTATTACATATTATGAATGATAAACATACAAATTGATACTTTACACTATGAGAGTTTCAACATCACTAGTACTTATCAATGTCAGGAAATACCAGACACAATGTATTTAATAATTAATTATTTTGCTTATGTTTTGTTTGTGCTGTAAGTAAACTTTACAGGTTTACGCAAGCTCAAACTCTATCCTTATATATAATTCTGTAAGCAAAATTTTAGATTAAAAATTGTGGGAATTTGGTAAATCGGAGAACGAAGGGAGAGGTGTCAAATTAAAGGTATCGATTCAAGGAACGAGGGAAAAATATAAGTTTTTTCTAAAATTAAAAACTAAAGGTTTTTTGAGACCCCCGAAAAACGATTTTTTTTTTTTTTTTGCTTTCCATGCCACTTTGGGCCTTTTTCGGCTAACGAGCATGTTTTTTTTTGGGTTTTTAAAAATCCCCATAAGAAATACATGAGAATTTAAAAACATACAACAGCTGTTCTGCAGTTTACATTAAAACATTTGGTATTAAATAAATAAATTAAAAACATAAAACAGCTGTTCTGCAGTTTACATTAAACCATTTGGTATTAAATAAATAAATTAAAAACATACAACAGCTGTTCGGTAAAATAATATGACAGTTAAAGTAAATCATATTTTTAAATAAAATCTGCTACTTATTAACCTATAAAAGATACACGTTAACACACACATAGAGAAACCTTATAAATGTGATTTTTGGAAGGTTGTATGGCTGTCCTATTAACTCTTCATATATTTTTATACTAATATCATAAAGAGGTAAAGTTTGTTTGTTTGTTTGTTTGTAGGGGGGGTAATCTCTGGCACTACTGAACCGATTGAAAAAAAAGTTTTACTGATAAAAAGCTACACTTTACCTGAGTAACACAGGCTATAATTCATTTCGATAAAAGCCTTTTTTTATTTCAATATTTGTAAATTTAGTCGGAAAAAATTCTTAGGTTAGGCCTAGAATGATAACCCAACACATGTATTTACATTTATTACCATAACAATAAATTGAATAAAAGAAAATATAATATATAACTGTCTGTTCCTACATTTCCATTTACAGCTGATTTCAAAATTTGAAGCAATTATTTTTGTATTTCTGGATTTTAGGTTAGGGTTTTAAAGTGTAGACCTGAGCCTTGCTGGTTCTTTTTACCATTATTATAACTGCTGTTATGAAATATAAGAAATAATTTGATTTGAACATTTATCATTATTTATTTTCTTAATTTTGAGGTTATTATTATTAATCATATAACTTTATTATAAATAAAACATAACATTTGTTTTTAGAAGGTTCCATTGGGGGTTGGCGTGCGGAGCACGCAGGGGTCTCCCCTAGTATTTATTAAAATTGTTTTGGCTTCACGTCTTTTTGTCCATTTAGTCTAATGTTTAATGTATGCAGGGAAACAGAGTATAGTTGAAATAAACGGAATACCAGATTCGGACCTATGCTTGTGTGACGGAGGTTTAGGCGGGTTGACACGGTACGAGTAAGCTCGGGCCGAGCTAGCTCGGATGTTGCGCTCGGATCACTCGGACGCTACTCTTACTATGTCAACAATGCGTCCGAGTATCTCTGAAGTGACGAACTCGGGCCGAGTGAAGTCGGATACTACTCTACTTTCTCGGATACGAGTGTCTTATATTCTCAAGATGGCTACAAACTGTTCGTTTAGGCTACGCCAATACTTTGGATTCCGTACTTCCTCAATTAGCATATCGGCAACACATAACAATCCTTTACGCACAAAATTAGACATAATTTACGAACAAATAATCAATCAATTACTGTTTTACTACATTTCTCGCCATTACCACTAACAAAATTCAATCCGAGTGTTGTTGTGCGTGTCAACATCATTCCGAGTTTACCGGCTTGAATGTACTCTGACCGAGTACAAATAGCTAGCTCGGTCCGAGCTTACTCGTACCGTGTCAACCCGCCTTTAAACATTTCAGACTGGAAAGTTTCACAAATCCGAGTTATCAAAAATGTATTTATAGAAAGTGTAATATTATTTTAATAATTATAATAGTTAATATTTGTAATATTTTTTTGTAACTAAACTTCCAAACAGTCCCTTATTGCTCAGAACACGTCTGACCGCGGTTTCGACATCACAGTGTCATTGTCAAAGAAAACTCTCACGTCACGGTACACACATTACACATTTAAGAAACAGTAAAAACACTTTTTTAAACACATTCACCATTTCTGGGTCGTTATAATACATTTGTTTACGTTTTTGGTTAAGGTTATTAAAAATAGGTCCACTGTCGGGCCGACTTTAACACGAACTCAACGTGACGTGAGAGTTTTATTTGACAATGTCACTGTCTTGTGATGTCAAAACCGCAGTCAGACGTGTTCTGAGTAATAAGTGACTGTCTTGAAGGTTAGTAAAGTTATAAAAAGGATTACAATTACTTAAAAGTCCAGGAAGTAGGAGTATTCAACATGGACCGTTAATATTAAATTTTCATATAAAGGTCAAATGTTTGTTAAAATGTATGTCATAAACCGTGAGTAACTCTGTGTTTCATTTATTATATCTATATGTATAAAAGCGAAATACCACTCACTCATCACTGTTTCTCAAAAACTACCTAACGGATTGGAATTAATTTTGGTATGTAGCTTCCTCTAGGGCCATAGGCGCTCGCTAAAAAGGGTTTAAAAAATTCCGAAATTTTAGGAGGGGTTTGGGGGGATCAAAGTTACTAAAATCATAATTTCAGATCTTTTATTATTGTGACAATAGTGCTTTTATTATTTAAGATCTATATATATATATAAAAGCCAAATACCACTCACTGACTGAACACTTAAAAAGAATACAATTATGTTAAAAAGATTGAAAATACCAACCACCACGGGCAACGCTGTACGGGTCAGCTAGTATTATATATATACTAGCTTTTTGTATATTTATTGTATCTTTTTGTTCTAATCATTTTCTATTACACTTTATCTCTTGTTTGTATTAAATCTGCTATTTTAGTCGTTATTTAAGTATCAGGTTGAATTATTATTATAAATGTTTATATATCATCTAAGATATATAATTTTGTTTTTTCATTTTTTAACTGTAAACAAAAATAGAAAAGCACTAATTATTAAGTAGCTGTGAGAGCGATTACATAGGTGTAAACATGTAATATCTACACACCTTTCAACATTTTTATCTGTCTTCACTATGGCTATAAATTAAAGAATATCGAGGGGCTTCGTAATCACGGTTTATTTCAGAAATGTGACCGTCGTGACTACACAATACAATGACAAGTCTATTTAATTTCTAATTAACTAAGACAGCTACAACTTCATATGTAACGGGGCATTGTACTTTCCACTGTGTTCTACAATTTTGTCCCAATGACTTCCAGGTGCGTTTGTGCAATTTTAATACTTACTGTCAGTTTGGGGTTTGCGTACACAGTGTTAGGTACAACATAAGCGAGCGCGACAAACTTTAAAATGTATATGTTTTATTCGTGAACAATTTTTGCTTACATGAATCAAAAACTACATTCTATAGCAAGCTTGTCTCAATACATCAATGAAAACCACATCCAAATTGGATCAGCCATTGTGAAGATTAGTGATCACGCAGATACGAACGAACAGGCTAATATGATTTAATGAATTAATGAAATAGTGCTTTTATTAAGACCTGACGAAAAATTTAAAAATTATCATAACAACACTTTTTTTCGACCTTAGACTTAAAAATTAGCAAGTACTTTTCCGTCTTAAAATCTACTAGAAATAGAACTATAAAAAGGACTACTGTACTCAAATATCGCCTCACGTAAATGTGAACATCCCAGTCACATGACTGAGGACACTCACATTAATCTTTCAAATTAAATTGCAGTTTTTCCACTATCATCCTTATTTCTCAGTTGTTTTTCTCATAACCCTATTCACTGACGGATCCAATCAATTTTATTTTCTATTATTTCTGAGGCTAGAATAAAAGGAAATCAGTGTTTTGGCATAGACCAGACTCGAAGAACATGAGTCTTTAATTTTAAAATGCATTTGTAAAGTGAATACAACTATTTTTGCTAACCTGACTCTAAATATATGCAATTTTGAATTTTGTTAGGTAATCTTAATATGTGTTTAACAAACACCCTCGATATGTTCTTCACTGTATAATATTGCTTGAAACCCCTTACTTGTGAAGCGTAACAAGTAATAGATCTTACAATAGCATTAAACATGATATATTTTACACTTATTGACCCTTATTACGGCTTAGTATTTTATGCCATATCGAATTTATACCATATTTCCCGGAGCTATTTACATTTATTTATAACCTATACCACGTTTCTTTCAATCACCATTTTATTTATCCGCCTGTTTTAACCTAAAGGCTTTTCTAAATAAACGGTACCAGGAACTGGCACATACTTTCTCACAAACATATTTAAATTATTAAACAGATTCACAGTGACTTCAAAATTGTAGGTGGAGTAGGAGAGGTGATTTAAAGTAGGAGATTAACTAATAAATATTATTATTATTATCTAGAGAGAAAACTATTCGATCGATTTCGAACAAATTTGCACCAAACACGTAAATTAGGGCTGTATAGATGCACGAAAAAAGATTTTGAAAATTTTTGAAAAACAACCCCCTTTATGGCCAAAAAACCCTCCAAAATCAGTTATTATTATTATTATTAGCTAAACGAGAATTTTTAGAAAGATGCGGTTTTTTGCATATGGTAGGGTACGTTCAGGGCTACAAATAAGCCAAATTTTATCAAAATCGTTAGAGCTGTTTTTTTACAAAAAAATAATAACTGATTTTTTGGGTGGTTTTTTGCCATTAAGGGGGTTGTTTTTCAAAAATTTTCAAAACCGTTTTTCGTGCATCTATACAGGCGTACTGTACATGTCTGGTGCAAATTTGGTTGAAATCGATCGAATAGTTTTCTCTCTAGCTTTGTATACTTTTATTTAAGTAGGCGATTAACTAATAAATATTATTATTATTAGCTAGAGAGAAAAATATTCCATCGATTTCGAACAAATTTGCACCAAACACGTCAATTAGGTCTTTATAGATGCACATAAAAAGGTTTTGAAAAATTTTGAAAAACAACCCCCTTTATGGCCAAAAAACCCCCCAAAATCAGTTATTATTATTATTATTAGCTAAACGAGAATTTTTAGAAAGATGCGGGTTTTTGTATATGGTAGGGCACATTAAAGGCTACAAATAAGCCAAATTTTATCAAAATCGTTAGAGCCGTTTTTTTATAAAAAAATAATAACTGATTTTTTGGGGTTTTTTTGGCCAAAAAGGGGGTTGTTTTTCAAAATTGTTCAAAACCCTTTTTCGTGCATCTATACAGGCGTACTGGACATGTCTGGTGCAAATTTGGTTGAAATCGATCTAATAGTTTTCTCTCTAGCTTTGTATACATACAGACATACAGACATACAGACATACAGACATACAGACATACAGACAGACATTTTGTAAAAACCACTTTTTTGGACTCAGGGGGTCCCAAAACGGATATTTCCACAAAAATCTCAACATCGATTTTTTTTGCGATCACTATACTTTCTCTATACTATAGTATAGTGAGAAAGTAAAACTAATGTTTTTGATTTATATAAATTAACTCTTAAGTTCCACATGTAACGATATTTTTCTAATTTATTGATGATAATTTGAAGTCCAGTAATTGTTTGAGAAAACAATACTATGTTATAAACGTACAACTAAACATTTACCGGGTGACTATTTAAAGTGCAACCCCAATTCTACCATATCATTAATAAATAATGAAAATAACAAAGGACTAAGTAAACACCCTTGACCTTATAGTTTTACTAATCATTTTCTAATAGCTCACTCGTTGAGGTGTCAATTTTATAGTTGTTATATTTCAATATTAATCTTATAAGAATTTCTCGATTTGTGACTTCGATTTATCAATAAATAGAGGTAAAATGAAAATGGTTTAATTAATTAATGATACAAATTGCGTACATATGGATATTATTTCGGGCTTCAACAATGTTTATAAGTCTTTTTGCCGGCTTGCTAACGGTTATAAATCACATTACTTGTAACACAAAATTTTATAATAGCCTACATAACAATTTAACAAAACTCTTAACTACTAATAACAATTTCTTTACTTAGCCTAATGAAAGGGTGATTGATTAGTATGAGATGATTTAATGATGATTACAATTTTAAATTTATATTAATACTTTCTGCTTAAAATAAGATTGTCCTTTGGTTGGTTTTTTTTTTTTTTATTGAGGAAGTTAGTGATGCTATTTGGTTGGTAATTTTGAATAGGTATGAATTTTGCAATATAAGTCTGCAGATCTGATGTTTAGTGATGACTAATTTAGTTGACTCACCCAAATGTCTTGGTGGATATAAAATTTTTGATATTCTATTTTTAATTTTTTTTATATACTGTACTTGATAATATTTCTTCTTGTTTCAATTTAGCAGATGTGTGTTGTATGTTTTAAAAAAATGTCTGCCATAAACTAACAATCAAACTGCTCTCCCACAAAGCTAGTAACAAACTCTCCCTACAATTGATTACCTTCTTCTTCCTCTCTTTTGCAACTATCTTCCTCTTCTTCCTCCTCAACATGATTATTTCTTCTTTCTCCTTTTACATATTCTTTGTCCTACACTTAAGCCTATATGGTTTTGTTTTACATAACATGATGAAATCTTATTACTAATGTTTTGAAATGGTATATGAATATAATGTGCTATGCGTTTATTTTTTTGTTTTATGATTATGAGTATCAGGGACTGATGACTAATGATATGATCCCTGATATGATGTACCAACTGCTTTATGAATAAATACGAATTTTTGGTATCTTTACAACCTAAACCCAAACCCTTTTCAAAGCTGTCAGACACACTTTCCTTACCACAAACCCTTTCCTTTGTACCCTTATTTATGGACTATTTATTACAATTTGAAACACTTAAACATGACAATTTATAAAACAAAGATTTTCTATAAATTGGGACAAAATCTGATGGTAAATCTACAGAAAACGCTTTCCCTTTCTATTTGTGCCTCATTAATAATTACATTATAATTAATCCAATTGTTGAGCCTACTGAGTAAGACGCTAGTAAACATCTTTGCAGAAAATTCAATAAAATATAAGCTACTATACTTTTCTAAACAGGGGATACTTCCTTTCTTCTGCAAAGGATAAATTATATAAATAACTATTGAGCTGGACTTGTGAGAAATTAACTAGATACAATCAAACCTGAACACAAAATCTCACAACAAATACGTTTACTAACTTCAAACGCGTTTCAACGATAATGTCACCATTCTCAGTGATGCACGGGATACGGATAACGTTATATTTTGATTACATTAGCCCTTGCATCACTGAGGATGGCGACATTATCGTTGAAACACGCTTGAAGTTAGTTAACAAATTTGTTGTGAGTTTTTGTGTTCAGGTTTGATTGTATCTTGATAAATTATATAATTCTTAAAACTTTAAAACTGTGGTACCTGTTCTTGTTTAAATATATTGTTAAAAAATATTTTTAATGTTAATAATTTTGATGATTTTTGTTAACAATATGATTACACAATATGTGTTTTTTTTTTCTTTTTTATGTTGCATAAATACATTGTGGACATATTAAATTCTAATTGTATAATTTTTAATGTTTGTCCTTTCTCTTGCTTTTGTACCAAACGAGATTAAACTTGGTTGACATAATTAAAACAAAATCGTAAAATGAATTTAAAAATGTGACTATATCATTACAATATATAACATTAAAATAAGTTTAACATAAAGTAATTATTAAAAGTCGTTTGAAATTATTATCTTTATATAGTTTACCTGATCTTTAATATTTGTTTAACAACTGAAATGGTTTGATATATTCATATATACAATTTATAAGTTATTTACAATATTGCGAATTTTAAATATTTAGAAAAACGTAAAATATCAGTGGAGGACTCAAATTTTAACGTACATTGCTAAAAAATACTCCAAAGTGATAACTTTTAGATTTTAATTTAATTTGATATTTTAAACTCAATTCAATAACTTATGTAATACACCAATTGATTTGAACAACAAAATCTTAAATTAAAAACTTTGTTAGCACATATATATTCCACATATTATAACTGTTAAATTAGGTAGGCTGGATCGTGTAAAGTTTCTATATATTTCTGACACGCATTCAGAAAATACTAAACTTACGAATTGTTTAAGAATATATTATTACAATATAAATTATAATATTGATCTACACGAGAATACTTTTTAAATAGGTTATATTATACAATTTTAATTAAAGGATATGAATTATTATAATAACTATAAATTATAGTATAACTTAGCAGAATTCAAGACTTCGTATGTCCTTTTATTCTATCATTTGTCATTAGGATCACAATTTATAGCAACAGAATAACATAATTATATAAAATAATTCTACCTCAAAGTGTTAATCATACATATGAAAACAACATTGGCATGTTAATTGAGATACTTTGTATTGACATTAGGCTGATGTTGCAGACTACATTATAATTAGGAGTCTCAAGAGAGATACGTTCCTCATGTTAATTATGTAAATTCTCATCAGTTGTTTGCGTTAACGAATGTATTCAGTACGACACTAAACATTTTAATATTAATTTAAAATATCTTAACATTTATAATAATAGTAGAATATTAATAATTGTAACAACAGTGTAACCACTCAAACGTATTTATATAATTTTTTAAAATTTAATTCATACTTGCATCATTATGTTTTTTGTGTGCAAAATGAAATTACACCAACTTTGCATGGCTTCTACTTATGTTATAAATTATTAGAACAAATAGACGACCACATCAAATAAAGTAATATTAGGCAAACCATTTACTGACACAATACCTCTTTCATTGATGTTATAGAGTCAATCCCTTTAAAACAGAAGTACAGTAGACGTATTCTATGTGCATAACTCCCCAAATGACAGAAGTATACTACTTTGTAATTTTGATACCCTATGTAAATTAATTAAAACGTTTTAAAAACTAAATAGTTGTATTCTTATAGTTAGTAATTTTTATATAAAATATTCTGTTCGTAATTTTCTTTTTCTCTAAGTTCATGGACAATGGAATGATTTACTTTATAAACAGAAAAGTTAGTATGATTAACATTGCTGAACATTTTCCCGATTGTAACTAAACTATTTATTTAATTTGAAAAATTACTACGACACATTTTTATATATTCGTAAACTATGTATCTATTTTTTCTGTACTTGTATGTAAATTTGAGGAAAATAAGATCTCAACAGATGTTTTATAATATATTCACGTGTTTTCTAACGTGCGTCTATGGCTCATAAAATATAATTGTATCTGTATTTAAATGAAAAACGTATTGGGCTAATCTCTACACAAATAATGATGTACTGAACTACTTTAATATTTTATCTATATTTTCATCATATTGTGCACCCTTGTTTATAATTTATTGAAGAATATACATTGTACTAAATACGTTATTTAATAATATATATTAGGCATAGCAAGAATTCCTAAACCTTAACACCCAATTATTTAACACTGTATATGAAATAATACCTGGGTTCCGAAACCACTTTAAAAGAACAATGGCGTTAATTTCATTTGTAGGATAAGTTAACAGTTTTGTTTGACTGAAGAGTTACTTACTAGAAGAAATTAAACATCATTTAAAATGTAAATTGTACCAGTATTGAAAAAACTCGTACTTGTGAAATTAATGTCTCTACTTTAGTTGTTAATTAAATACATTACTAAATTATGCCTTCCTTTTTATCACATAAGTCATATGTCATTCTATAAAATTATATTACGTAATAAACCTTAACCTAAACTTCTTCTGGTTCATACTTTAAATACAATTATTTGATTGCATAATTAGTTATTTAAGACCAATTTATTAGTTTTTGATCATGTAAAAAATCTGTAAAAGTTGTACTTTCCCAGAAGCATTTTAATGTGAACATATATTTCTTGATTACAAAATTTAATAAACAAGATGGGATTTATTGCATAAAGAAATACGTTTGTTTGCCTTGACGCCAAGGAATAACTAAACATTATTTTATTATTTTGATTATTTTATAACCAAGATAATGAATTATTTACAATCTTTTTTTTAATCTCATAACATTTTCTGGCTGGTTTGTTTTTTTGCAAAGTAGTTTCTATTTTTATTCTTGAATTGACTTTTTGAACCAATCATCTTGAATGACTATTTTTTATGTTGAATTCACTAAATATAACAAGTTATACACTTTAAATTATATGATTTCTTTATTTTCATATTTTATATATTTTAAAATATTATTATACTAAAATCTTTTGTACTTTATGCTAGAGTTACGACTCATAAGAAGCTAAAGTGGATTTTTAATTCATTACTAGTGGACCCGGCAATGCTTCGCTATTGCTTTATTTAATTTTAA
>JAGFPH010001375.1:68479-79429 GCA_018207615.1 Philaenus spumarius
ATCATCCTGTCGACTATACCGGCGTGTTGAGCCGATAGTCCTACCGTACCTTGGTTAGTACTGGCGTGTTGAGCCGACTAGCCATACCGTGGACTATACCGGTGTGTTGAGCAGATAGTCCCACCGTACCCTGGTTAGTACCGGCGCGTTGAGCCGACATATCATCCTCTCGACTATAACGGCGTGTTGAGCAGTTAGACACACCTTTTCCGAGTCGTCCGAGGACCTCTCCAGGCGAACCGATCCAGTTAGACTTCCGATACTCTAAGGATCAACAAGGGACTACTAGCATCGATCAACGACCCTGATTTACCGAAAGTGATTTTAAAGACACTATGTAAAAGTGAAATTAAACAGTGATAGACAGTTTGATATTATCAGAAATAATATTTTGTTTTGTACCGATTAATTATATTGAGAGCAATAATAAAAGTTGAGTTAAAAGAAGTATCGAATATTGTTAATTGTATAATAGAACCCACTCCAAAAGAGTGTATCTGGGACGAAGGATATAGTTGAAGCAATTTAGGTATACCTTCGTACTGTAAGCGAAAGTAACGTTACAGCCTAACCTAAAATTATGTTCAGTTTTTGATCCATAACAGTTGTTTCATTTATAATAATATGTAACAATCTATGTTTAAATTGAATTATAATATAGTAGGCCTAAGCATGTTTTATTGATTTTTGTTTGTGTTTGCTTTTAATTTGTCAATCTAATCTAAAAAGCTATTGGTTTTGAAGAATAATAAACTGATAATAAATTTGCTAAAGTTGCTATGGTAATGAATGTAAACAAACATGTGTTACTAAGCATTTTATACGAACAGCTGTTTTTGAGCGCTATGGTCTTGAGTCCATACAAAAGAGGCTTTTTAGTTTCTTCCAAATTTGAAACTTTTTCGGGAAACTTTTCAAATTTTTCTTTATATAAAAACCTAGTTCGGACTATTACGAACATTTTAAAACAAAAAATTGCCAAATTGGTCCAGCAGTTCTCAATTGATGTGATTGCAAAGAAACAGCAATTCATTTTTATTATATAGATTTGTCTATACCATGCACAAATAAGTTTTAAAAAGTAATTCATTTATACATTTTTATTATAAGTACTAACTATGTTTGGTTATTTAAAGGATTTCATTAAATTTTACTTGACTACATTTAACTTATCTAAACTTTTATCACACCTAGCTGGAAAATGACAAAGAGTCATCTTTGTTATTGGTTTTACGCATACACTTGTTTACATTGTTATTTTTAAATTTCAAATGAACAAGTGATTCATTCTACTTTAGAAATAATAGTATAACTTATATGAGTTGAAGAAGAATTTTCAATGAAATTACAAGACTGTCTACAAATCTTCCTAGACTTTATTCCATGTATTGAGAATAATATTGTTTAGGTACTAGGTCAATTGAGTTAGAAGGGTTTCTTGTCAATAAATTTAAAACCTGGAATACCAGACAGGTAGTAGTTCAAGTTAAATATTACTCTAGGGAAAATACTTTAACATTTGTTTGTAAGTCTTATAAACGTTTGGATTCTCTATAAACTGTATCAAAAAGATAACTTTAAAATTTAAATACTTTTCTTACTTTACATTTTTGAAATTTTAGTAATGAAAACAATGAAGATTTTTGGTGGTGTCACTCCTTTATTATTTGTAATTGTAAAATTAAAATAGAAAATAATTACTATTGGTTAATGTTCAGTACACTACTTAGCACATCTTTGGAAGCACTCAAGGGTCTGCTGTAGTAGCGGCCATCTAGGATTTTTATCCCATAAGAGCAATGTTAAATTTCAAACAATTTGCTATCATAAAATTGTTTGTACGGTCTCATTTTAAGCATAGTCACATACGCATCCGTTTTGCGTTTCACATATTTTTAAATATTTTTCATTCCTCACGTAATTGACATTTTTGAAGTACCAAGTTTGAACTTTTTTTCTTTACACAAAAAACAAATTCCAATTAAAAGTGAATCGCAAGCCGGATCCGCAGTTTTATAAAGAATATATTTTTTTTAGCACTCAATTACAAAAGATGGATTTATAAAATGGGTTGAAATGAGGCAATGTCAAAGCGCTCAGCTGCAAGAAATTGCGCTGTTTAAATACGGCTATAGAGAGAAGCGCTCGCGTGTCCGGCTGCTTTCTCGTTTACTGAAGCAGGCTATTAAGGGTCTACTGTAGTGGCGGTCATCTTGGATTTTTATTCCGAGCTAGCAGTGTTAAATTTAAAGCATTTATTTCGTTTATTTTTTACCATGAAATTGTTTGCAAGGTCTCATTTAGTACCACAATCACAATACGCATCCGTTTTGCATTTCACATTTTTTTAAAACCCCTTTCATTTGTCACATAATTGACATTTTTGAAGTACCAAGTTTGAACTTTGTTCCTTACACAACAACAAAATTCCAATTAAAAGTGAATCGCAAGCCGGATCCGCAATTTTATAAAGAATATTCTCAGCACTCAATTACAAAAGATCGATTTATAAAATGGTTTTAAATGCGGCAATGTCAAAGCGCTCAGCTGCAAGAAATTGCACTGTTTAGATACGGCTATAGAGAGAAGCAATGGCATCACTGATTGCTTTCTCGTTTACTGGAGCAGACCCTTAATATAAAACAAGCCACATTAAATAATCTAAACAGCAGCTACATAAATTACAGTTTGGTGAAATTTACTTCATTTAAGTCGGTGAGTTTCTACTGGTTTTCATAATGAAACAAAAATTGCAATTACATTATGCACCTATTATATTCTAGTAGGTAGGACTCTCTCAGAAATGCCACCTACCTAGTATAACTTAATTTGTATATTATATTTTTAAACCTTTATTTTATACGAGAATTATTATTCTATACTAATAATATTATAAAGAAGTAAAACTTGTTTGTTTGTTTGTTTGTATGTAGGGGCTAATATCTGGAACTGCTTTACCGATTGGAAAAATAGTTTTACTAATACAAAGCTACACCATCCCTGAGTAACATAGGCTAGAATTCATTTTGATTTAAGGATTGAAACAACTCCTAAAACGATTAATATTATTTTGTTATACTTTCCTTAAATGTAGAGAGCTGAAATTTTGTACATTTATTCATACACGACACATAGAAATAGTAAACTAGATTTGCATTTTGTCGTGTGATGTTATGTGTTGAAAATGCGCTAACTAAAGCTAAAACAATACAAACTAATTGTTATATTTTCCTTAAAGTTAGTGAGCAGAAAATTTGTACATTTATTTATTTCTTACAACAAACATAGAAAAAGTATCATAGATTTGCATTTTGTCGTGAGGTGATAAAGGCGTGTAATGTAGTAACAACCGTTTTAAACAATGTTGATTGTTATACTTTCCTTAAAGCTAGAGAATAAACCCTTAATAAATTAAGGAATTTAAAAATAAGAAACCAATATGTTACATAATAACTAAGACATAATAAAATTTAATAGCATTCCTATTTATATAAAATAACATGTTTGCATTTGCTTCGACGAGAGGGGGTTGGCAAGTGAAGCGAGCAAGGGGTCCTCTAGTACTGGATAATGTCAACCTGCCACGGTTTTTGACGTCTACTGCCGGTGGCCATTTAAATAATCATATATTTATTATTTCGACCACATTATTAATGGACTCTAGTGAATAATGTAAATAGAATTTGTAAATTGATTTATTCTTATATATTTATGTATTTAAAATACATACAATTTCATTGACAATATTGAATATATTGTTACATAAAGTAATGTTGTACGGAAAACATCAGTTTAAACCGCATGTTTAATAGTCAAGATTTGTCATTTCTATTAATCTTAGTAAGTTCCTGCTTTGTTTGATTTATCCCGCAATATAGGCAAGACCACTCAGCTATTTTTCTTCCTGTACATTAAATCTAGTGCACTTAAAGCTAGTGGTTAATAAATAAAGTACATAAATCGTTCACCAACGTCTTGGAATTCATCGCGATATATTCTATTATCCTTTAGGATCCATGCCCGTACACCAGTTCGCTCCCCTACTTACTTGTTAGTCATATCCAGCAGTAATACAATACATTTTACAAACATTTTATCGAAATATTAAAATATATCATATATTTATTATTATACTATCCTTAGCTTTAGCTATAAATATAATAAACTGTAGTAATAGTATACTCATAAAACAATCTTTTTAACAAGTTTCTTTGTGTGAATTATAATATCATTAGTTACAGAAATCTAACTAGTGCAGGGTAAATTAAGTCGTGTTTGTTGTAAATAATATTTGATTATCTTATAAAAAGTGGTAAAACTGTATATTTATTTATAATCGCAATTTAACAAAGCTATATTTCAAAATTATCCAAAGTTTTGTCATGAATACATTATATAACGTTATAATAACATTAATACTTGCAATAATAGTTTTACTCGATTAACTGGAGTCAGTAAATCCGAAAATGTTCAGTCCTCAGACGAATATGGGAGGAGTCAATATAAGCGAATTGTGCCTCGCGGCTATACTTGACTCTTCTCTGCCCTATACAATAATGTTTCGTCTTTGAACTAAATCCAGGCGTCTTGCTGGTGAAATGTGGCAACAGAATAACGCAAGTAAACCCAACGTCAGTCATAACTGTGTTGTATTTTATACAAATATGGCAAACTTGGGCGATCGTATAACCACAGCACAAAGTTGCTCTTATATAAAATATTAAACTACTAATAAATTTTCCCAGTAGTGCCTTTGGTACTAAGATGTATGTGTTTTGAATGGCATTATACCCAATTAGAACTTATCAAAGGCCAACTTGTAGCTAGCACGAAAGTAGTAGATGGACACAAGTCTTCTTCAAAAATATGGACCATTAAACTTTTCCTACAAAAGTTTTTATCACATCACAAAAGTGCTGTTTATCACACCATGTAATTCTGCCTGTTTATAATAATATTAATTTCAGTTATAATAATAAGATTTAATAACTGCTTAGAGGCTGATTTAATAAAAACTATTCAACAACATGTTATACGTAGGGTACTTTAACACTAATATTTGCATACCAAACATTTAGCTTAGTTTAAAATGATAATAAAAAGATAAATAAGTCCGAGGAATAGAAAATACCGTAGATGAAAATATATACGCATACACAAAGCAATTTACTAACATGAGGTTGCTTAAGCATTTCATCAAGCTAAACAGAGATTAACTCAGAGTTGACGCTTTCTTCACTAGACAAGATCACTTCAGGAAAAAGTTCTGAACCTGACAACGGGGGACACAAAAATAACGTTGGCGTGCAAGGATGTCAAATTTACGAAACCATACAAGCACAATTCTATCCAATCGAAAACTTAAATCTTTAATAACAATGTTTTAATAAACTTCATTTAACGATCTACATGGTTTATTCGTTGCCCTTTTGTATATATAATTTTGTCTTAAATTTTGTAAATGTAAAAATAAATTATGCACAACTAAATAAATAACCAGGCGTGTACATATTAATCCCAATTTAGAGAAATCCACTCTTTAATTTTAAAGTACTATAAAATAATTACACTTTTAAATTAAATTTTTAGTGTGTGTGTACTATGCTGCATTCAAAGTATTGGACATAAATCAAAATGTATGTTTATTGGGAGGGTGAAACGATATCTAAACAAATAAACTTTTGACTTTAATAATAATTATTCACAAGTTTGAAGAATACAAATTCATTAAGACAACAATGACAAATTGCATTTAAACTTACAAAGACAAACGTTCAAAATGGAATTGATATTTCTTTGTTTCTACTTCACGTACTTCAGTCTTTTGTTATGCACAACTAGTTCAGAATGCAATTATCTTAAATCCAAAGTTAACTTGCATAGATTTCTAGATTTTCTATTTGGAATCGTATCCTATGTATTTAAACCTTAAATAATTAAATATAATTTAGAAACTAAATTGAAAATGTTTAATGAAATTTAAAGCACACGCTATTTTGATTCCACACATTATTGTTAAAACAGATAACTAACTTGCTCTAAATTAGTTCTCAAATATATATTTTACATAGTTTAAATAAAGTTCGTAATAATTGTTTTAACTCTTCAGTCCTTTCTAAATATTGTATGATTGTTTTTTATAATATAAATATAAACGTCTGATTTAGTAATAACAATGTTTTTATATATTACACAAATTATTATTATAATATCAAAATAGTGAAAATGAAATTTGTATGTAATAAGGATTAAGTTTTATCTCAGTTGCGATTACTGCACTGTCTCATTTATAATAATCTGACATAAAACTAAGAGCGTTAAACTAGTTTACATAACACAATAATTTTCTCGAAATATAACTTCTGCATAAGATAACTTTCGTAGGTTAAGTGGAATGAGATACTACACAATTGAATCATCAAATCATTTTACTTTATTATAATAAATAAACTGTCAGCCTTTTTTCACTAAGAAGATATTGTGGCCATAATACGAGGTGACGTAAGTGAAATAAAGACCTCTATATTGTCTAACCAATATCACTAATGGTTCTCTCGCCTGATTATGTATTCGCGTCTGCTATACTAGACATTTCACTTAAAATAAATATCTGTGTTTGATCAAATGTTGCATGGACGTATTGAAATTGTGCAAAGCATTTAATACATTTATCGTAAATAACAATTACACATTAGTAATCATATATTAATAATAAAATAAGATTTAGAGAACGTACTTTATTTACAATATATAGTTTACCTTATACAGTAGTCGGAGCAATTCTTGATATTTTTGTAGTTACACTACAGCGCTGTTTCGCCGTTCACAGCCGGCTTCGTCAGGTGTAGGACTCAACACTTAAATAAAACAATACACAATAACACTGAACACACACGATAACACGACACAAAAATACAAAGTTTTATCGGATAACTAATCGTCAAATGTTTCATGAAATAAATATTTGCGTGGCCACGACATAGTTACTGTGCTTCCGAACGGGAACTGAAGAAAAAATTGCTTGTGAATTGGTAATAGGTCAGCTGTATTTGTTTGTTTAGAGATTAGAGATTAAGTCATAGATGGGGTTAGCTGCAAAGCTCAATTTGTCATTCAGGAGTACGTTAGGGTTTTTCTTCTGGGAAGTGTAAATGCTGTATTCCTCCAATACGTTGAGACGACGGCCTTTCCTTTCTTTATGGATAATGGTCATGTTAGTGTTTATATCAGTGTAGGTGTGGTTAGTGTCAATCAAATGTTCGGCATAACTAGATCTGATTCTGGAGAGGGGGTTTTTATGAGTAGGCAAATGTTCTTTAAATCTTTTCGCAAAAGTTCTGCCGGTTTGGCCTATGTAAATTTTATCGCAGTCGTTACATTCAAGCCTGTAAACACCACTATTGTCATATTTGTTTACGTTTTTTGTTTTTGAGTTGGTGTTAAGTAAGTTACCCAGATTGTTGGAGGTGCGGTATGCGATATTAAATCCATGTTTCCTGAATATGTTGTTGGTGGGACGGTCTAGAATGCGATTGAATCTCATAGGTATAAACTTTTTATTGTTTTCATTAATTGTCTGTTGGAATCTGTTGTTGAGATTGTTGATCTTCTTTCTGTGCTTAAATATCAGTTTATCCACTATTTCAGAGTCGAAACCGTTCATAAATGCTATTTGTTTTATGATTGAAATTTCCTTCTTAAGATCATTTTGGCACATAGGTATATTAAGTGCTCTATAAACGAAACTGTTGTATGCGGCTAATTTGTGCGAATGGTTGCAATTCACAAGCAATTTTTTCATCAGTTCCCGTTCGGAAGCACAGTAACTATGTCGTGGCCACGCAAATTTTTATTTCGTGAAACATTTGACGAGGAGTTATCCGATAAAACTTTGTATTTTTGTGTCGTGTTATCGTGTGTGTTCAGTGTTATTGTGTATTGTTTTATTTAAGTATTGAGTCCTACACCTGACGAAGCCGGCTGTGAACGGCGAAACAGCGCTGTAGTGTAACTACAAAAATATAAAGAATTGCTCCGACTACTGTATAAGATAAACTATATATATTGTATATATATCAGCAATTCGTAAAAAGCGAATAAACTTTATAAACCTTCACGGTATTATAAAGAACATAATAGTACTATATTTTCCACCATTAAATAGTTTTACTATTTACAATTTACCTTTAAATACTATCAACAACTACAGGTGATGACGTTAATATAATACGTTACTAGAAATCGTTAATCAGTAAGTACTTACTTTGATAAAAAATCAGTTATTGATAAATCGTGTATTACTCCCAAATAACGGTAAGGTAGATTATACATTTAATTTCTACAACTAATGTAAATAAGATACTACCTTTCTGATAAAATACTCTTTTATTTGAGACTTGTAAAAAATAATATCTTAAATTTTTTTTTTTTAATAGTATACCATATCAATATATTATTTATTCTTAAATATCTAATAATAAAGAATAAATGTTAAAAGTTATGTTTAGTTTGTAATATTTGTTTAGTTATGTTAGTTTGATGTAAATAACTAATCGATACATATTGCCTAAATGGGTTTTGTCAATAATAATAGTAATAAATGATTACAATGAATTGTAAAAACAATTTATAATTATTTAAGATCAATTTACTCAATACCTTTAGGTAGAACGTAAATAAAAAACTATGTAATATTCCATTCTACTGATAAAATGTTATTTAAATAAATTTAAAAAAATCCTGTTATCATGTAATGGGTTTTTATTCAGTAGAACTATGTCAATGTAAGTTTTATTGTAGTTCAAAAATTTACTTTCAAGCAAACTTTGACAAAAGCTAAAATATTTTAGTTCACGCTACACTTAATTAATTATGGATTGTTTTTATTGCAATCAAATAAATCAACAATCAAAAATACATTCAAGTCAAGAAAACATTTTAAAGTATTATGTGAAATGTTTTTGCTCGACTGCTAGTAGAATATCATGACTATATAAAATTATTATATTGATTTTCTTTTAGCAGTTCTGAGTTTTGCATAAATATAGTGACAATCTATTAAATACTTTAATAAAGAATTGTTGGTATTATTATGGTTTGATACTACTAAACTGAAGGTAATTTTCAGCAAACATTTCCTTGAAATAAATTACAACTTCAATCAAATGATCAAGCATTAGTAAAGGAACTTGAATCCTTCTGCTAGGAATCGGATGAATTACGTTCAAGTCCAAATGGCACTACAAAATGCATTCAAATGTTTGGCTCTCCTGGTAGAAGCTCAGCATCACAATTAATCTGGATAGTCTGAATTATGAGAGGCAATTCCAGATGGTGAATAAAACCGAGAAACATGACTGTGTTTAAATTTGTTTGTCCTTGGAACTACCGATTGAAAAAATAGTCTTACTAATAAAATTCTACTCTATCCCTGAGTAACAGAGCACATGTTTGTAATTGAAATGTGTAATTACGATAAAGCAATCACTCTCATGTATTGTACGCATTCTGTAGTGTCATTTTGACTTGAAAAGAATTCATCCAAGGTCTAGCGAAGAACTGAAGTTCCTTTTCTAATGCTGCAGTATTTTATTGAAGTTGTAATTCATTTTAATGGAATGTTGCAATAGATACTTTTAGAATAATAGTATCGAGCCATAATAATACCGAAAATCCAACAATAAGAGATTTTAAAGACCGTCATTATGTTTATGAAAAAAACAACAAAAAATAGAACTGCTAACAAAACTCATTATAATCATTTAAATTAGTAATGAGAGTCTACAAGCAGTCTGGCTGATATCAGTAGAAATAATATTTAGGCAAAATAGTTCCTTTGAACCAAAACGCAAAGTAAATTTCGTCCAAAAGTTTAAGTTTCCTATGTATGCTACATACACGGTCAGCTATGTGCAAATAAGCGATAGATATCTCTTTCCCGCTAGTTTAAAACTTGATTATAATGTTTTCGGTAAAGAAAAAGGTAAGAACAATACAGATATATACAATTATATTTGCTACCATTTTATTTTTTTAAGTTGTTGTTGTCTGTATCCATGTAAATTACTAAAGTAACAATCCTAATGATCGAGGCCTAGATAAATTATTTAAATCTCGATAATTTTATCATGAAATATGTCTGTAGACTAAATTTATCATGTGCCTATGTGGAACTAAACCACAATGGTTGATTTTAACGCAACCTCAACCTCACGATCAAAGGATGATTGATCACGAAAATCACTTTATAACTTCAGAGCAATATGGGCCAGATTAAAATATATCCGACTTTATATTTAAATTATATATTCGTCCTCTTTATATATTTTAATGATACGTAATTTTTTTAATAATTATATACATTAAATTGTAACATTTAACGTTCTTTCATATTTTCATTATATATATTTTTATTTAAAGTAAAATAAGTTTCTGATGTTATTTCACTAAACAATTTTAACTCTTGCATCTTTTGAAACCACCCTTCTTAGTAAGTTCAATGTGTGTGATGATTTGTTTGTTTTTTAAACTCGAATGTGAAAATTAATCACATGCAGAGGGAAATAGCGGACACATAATACACATTTGATTCACTTACAATCCTTTTGTATTATTTTGATCCTTTTTAATAGTCCACTCTAAAACAAAATGGTATTTATTTGTTATTGTTATTGAATTTGGTTAAATAGTTCGTTTATACTCGATAATATCACATAACTATTTTTTTTACCAAGAAGTGACTTTTATTTACATTTATGGACACAAATGATATTAATAATAAATATTTAGACACTTTTGAAAATAAGCAGGCTTAAACTACATATAAGATTTAGTTAATATATAAAACAAATATGAAGTAAATCAAACTCTATATTAAACGAAGCCATAGTTATTAAATCGTATTCCTAGAGTGGAATATTTAGTTACAAAGGAAACAAAGCATCAAACTCA
>JAGFPH010001375.1:84429-151783 GCA_018207615.1 Philaenus spumarius
CACAAAAACAGCTGTTCGTATAAAAAACTTAGCAACACATCATGTTTGTTTACTTTCATTACCATAGCAACATTACTTAGAAAATTTGAAGAGTATTACCTTTTTGAGGTTACATTGACAAACTAAAAACAAACACAAACAAAAATCAACGAAAAATGCTAACTATATTTTAATTCAATTCAAACATTGGTTTTTACAAACCTATTATATATAAAACAGCTAATTTGGATCAAAAACTGAACATAATCATTCACAGATATGTCAAGTCTTATATATTATCATCCGTTCAGCCGCTATTCACCCGAGAAGGAGCTCCGGTATACAATCCTTCAAATTTCCCATGTTAATCTTATGGAGATAATGTTTAATGAGTTTGAGTCAGCTGCCAAATAAAACAGCTGATTTATGCTCGGTCACCTATGTACAAACGAGCCAAAGATTAACGAGATTCTTTATCGAATTTTCCACCTGCGAGCGAAGCGAAGCACCCATCTGAGGCCGAAGGCCGAGCCGGGGTTGGGACGCGGAGCGTCCAGGGGCAGAGCCCCTAGTTTAAGTAAATACAAAATTACTTTGGAATTGGTTTTATTGTGAAAGATTTCAGACAGAACTAAGTAAGCCTTATTCAACGTAATGTGATTAAGGGAATTTAATTAAGACAAGGATAATTGTAAATGGGTTTAAAACTGGTCGAAATCTTTTTAAGATTTGTCAAAACGTTTTGCAGCAGACGTTTTTTGTTTATATCATTCCATTTATATTTTAAAACTGTAACTCTTTTTCCTTTCGCATTGTTCTTTCTTTTCATAACATACTTTTGAAAACTATTTTTGCAATACCTAAAGGCATTACTATGTAGTGTTATACTTTTAACCAAGCGAAACTTATAACTTATTTTAACTTTTTAAATATAATTAAATCTGCCTGCTTCTGTGCGTTTAAAATAATTTTATGGGATATATTGGTTAGTTTTTATAAAATCTTTATATGTTAATTAGATTATGATGTCTAATCGGCGAAGTTGAGTTTCCATAAACTTGAACACATGAATACCATTTATTCTCTTACCAATTGTAGTAACAATTATTACATATTAATTTATTGGTGCATTTATTCAAACTATAAAATTTCAATTTGATAATTGTTTAATATGTTCAGATAAACAAAGTAAAATATTTGGTAACAAATTATTATTTTATAACAAGCCCAATCTTGTTTTTGGAAATTTGATCAAATCGCATAAATTGTAAAACAGTATAAAATACACGAAAATCGTCGCTTTATGACCTTAATGCAAAACAAGTTAAAATTGATTACTTCGATAAATAGATAATTTATTGTTAAGGTATAGCACTGATGTTCAACAACCACTAACCTATGCGGTAAGATTCATACTGAGTTCACTTTGAAACAGTTAGACCCACATAACGTACCAATACCATTAATTTATAAACTTAAACATTTCATAAACATATTTAAACACCTTTTTAGGTAATATTCTTTATTAATGAATCTGAACTTAACTAAAAATGATTCATAATAGGACTTACTAAACGAGGCATCGTTTTTATGTTTTATTTGGCTATTTATATTAATTTATATAAGCTTAATATTACAAATTTAAAATCTATATTTTTATGATCTAATTAACTGAATTCACAACACATAAAGAACGGCACTTTTTTGAAAGCAATCATTGCATCATGCTCATAATTTGAAACAGATCGTTGGCAATTTAGCTATGTCTGAAATAATATACATGCAAATTACAACCTGTCCTCACAACTGCAAAAATATCACTGTTAAACTCACTCTACTTACTTTACGATGAAATTTATAAAAAATATATAATTACCTATATATATCAGTCATCGAGGATATATTACAATTATTAGGTAAATGTTTTTCTTCCTAATAAAGTCAGACTAATTTTGTGTATTACTTATAACGGTTAACAAAAATTTGTGCATAAATTTGAATAAAACATATACTATAAATATATTAACATTCATTCTATTAGTTTAAAACTTTGTTTCCAACTCCACTATGAATGAGATTTAATGTTATAGTTCTAACATTGATTTTGATATTTAATGGAACTAAAAAATATTGTTTGTTAGCGTCTGTTTACAAGGTTCAAAACTAACAGACCTTTGTAAAACTAAGTGATGTGGTTTTTAATCAATTATTCGTCCTAATAACTTTCATTGCTTTAGTTTTAGTCTCTGGTTAAAAAGTGACCACTTATTTAGGTTTAACAATGTCTTTCGAACTAGAAAACACTCTGCTATGTATATATTTGAAAAACTACTGTAAACATAAAACTAACTTCAGCTACTTTGTTGAGCCAAAGTAATGGCGCCTTATATCTTCCCTTGCATTGTTATACGGTTTTAGTACTTTGGCTATACATTAGATATTAATAGTTTGCAAGCTGTGTATACTTAATAATTTAGGTTAATGGCTTTCTTGAATTATAAATTACACTTTACTAATACTAAGGTGTGTACATAATTAATTATTATAATAAGCGTACAAAGTTTATTGTTCTTTTTAAATATGTTATTTAAAATACAGTAAACTTTTAAACAATATAGAATTTAGAACGATTTAAATTGTATTGTCAATGTCGTCCACCCTAATGGAATTCAATATAACAATAAGTTATGTTCCATTCATCAAACACTTAAATTAAACAGAAATAAATATTATAAAATATATAGGCTACAATATGATTTTTTGAGAACTTACCACCTGTATTATTTAAAAATATAAATGAGATATACAAAATCTGAACCTTAGACCTATTTACAAAATCCAAAACTACTTGGGTCTCTGCTACCACCTCCAACACAAAAACTTGTAAAGTATACTGTGATAATAAAAAAAAAATGAAGCACTTTAAAACCATACATTTCTGTATTTAATAAATTTAAATCGGCTCACGCGTTCGTTCGGTACGCTCAAACATTTTATTTTGTAAGTTATTTTCATAACTTTATATTATTTAAAAGATGGAAAGAGATATACGTTAGTCAATTTTTATTTTCTTACTATAGAAATTAGTGGCTTCAAAGGGATGTATCACAAGCAATATACGTCCATTACATACCTGCTTAGTGGTTCTTTAAGGAAGTTTATTGTATTTTAACGAGACTACTAAGAAAATATTTAAATATGTTCATATGTATATAAACCGTACATTGAGGTGGGTATAAAAAGAATTAAATAAAAATACTGACTACTAATTTCTTTATTCACATTATAAAATTATTTTGTATTTAAATTTTGAGACTTGTAAATAAATATTGTTTTCTTAGAATGATAAATATCATGGGGAATTAATAATAAATTATTTTATTCTTTAAAATTTTTGACTTTTTGTGTATTAGTAGAAACAAAATATAAATTAGGATTGACCATACAACAACTGATGTAGACCTGGCTAATGCAATGTTAGTTTATGTGAACACCTTACTACAGTTATTAGTTTGTTTAAGTAAGTGAATCGCACAACCATTAACACAGGCAATAGTGACTGAAAAATTATTTAGCTAAATTGATCCGTAGCCGGAACTATTACAAAAGTCTTCATTAATATTATATAATAACTAGGGGAGACCCCTGCGTGCTCCGCACGCCAACCCCCGGTGCGACCTTTCTAAAAACATATGTTATGTTTTATTTATAATAAAAGTGTAGGAATAATAAAACCTCAAAACTAAGATGGTAAATAATGTGAAATGTTCAAATCAAATTATTTCTTATATTTTATAACAGCAGTAATAATAAAGGTTAAAAGAACCAGTAAGGCTCAGGTCTTCACTTAATCAAAAACCTAACAAAAAAGTTATAAATAATAACCTCAAAACTAAGATGGTAAATAATGTTAAATGTTCAAAACAAATTAGTTCGTAAATTTTATAATTTGAATAAATAATTCATTTCCTCCCTTATAAAAATCAATATTTACTTCCACAAAGCAGCTGTATTAGTTAGTTTCTTATTATAAACAGCTGTTTTGTATTAAAATGTTTTTATAACCTTCTGAATACTGTAATCATCGTTATTTGCATCCACGAAATCAGCTGGATTAGTTTGTTTCTTATTATAAACAGCTGTTTTGTATAGAAATGGTTTTTAAATATTTTCCATGTTAATCTTATGGGGAAAACCCGACCTTTGAGATTAGCTCACGCCATTAAGGATACGAATTTTTGACATCTAAAACCTTATTGCAAAACTACGAAATGAGACGAATTTTTTGAAACCTCAAACATTAAAATTGGTCCAGAAATAAGGATGGAGTTGTGTTTACAAAAAACGGCTTCACGTATTATATATAAATATGTGAATAAAAAGAACTAACATATTTTAATATTTATAGCGCGAATGTCTAGTAACATAAAAACGACTTAAAAACTTTAAAATCGGTTGACATCTTACAGACAACCATTCAACTAGAAAAAAAATAATAATAAAAAAATAGCAAACAGAAAGTATGTGTATCTTTTTAATATTACTTCAAATTAATTCTATAGTTAATAGGACTAAGTCGATATGTATTTTTAAAATTTTAATTAATTATAGTAAATCAAGAAGTTTAGTTCGTACAAAAATGTACACATCCTACAATTAATTGTCTATGCCCATTCAGTTCTATATAAAAGTATTACCTAAACTATTATAATTTCTTATCTCAATAACAGTTAGTTCTTAATTATGTAGTGCCAAGTAGACACAAAACATGTAGTGATACTATGTTAACAATTGGTAAATGTAGTAGAATTAAAAAATACATTCAATTTGTTGTTTAGAATAAGTCGTGTTGAGTGAATGGAAAGAGTTATATTTATTGCGTACGAATTATAAAAATTGAGTTGGTGACACATGCAAATATAGTGCAAAGAGGAAATCATTATTGATGAGTCGTAGAGAAAAGGTAATTGAGAGTGATTGAGTGTAATTTAATTGGAAATCACTGTGGCATTAAATCTTCACTTTCTCACCGAATGAGTAACGACTGAACTTTGTTCCAAACAACGGACTGGGAAAAACAATGTTTTAATTTGTGACGTAAAAAAAGTCTTTAGTTTTGTTTAATTTATAAGTTAAAACTTGTTTAGCATAATCGTACGTTACTTATTAAAATGCATATTCAGAAAAAATATAATATTAAGAAATATATATACAACATATTATATCACACTGATTTAAATAAAAACACGAACCACAAAACAAGGAACAAAAACTATAACTAAACAACTAAATTGTAAGTTAAGTTTAAAAGTTACCCTATTTATTTAAATTATTTAAATATAGTACTGTATTTTAGATAAAATAAAACCTGAACACAAAATCTCACAATAAATACGTTTACTAACCTCAAACGCGTTTCAACGACAATGTCGCCATCCTCAGTGATGCACGGGCTACAGTAACCAAACTATAACTGATATTTATAGTACTGTATTTATTATTGGTAATATTTCTTAACTTTAATTTAATTTTTTAACTTTCAGTTATTTGTATTTTTTTCATTTTTTTTTTTAAACCATAGACCTATATTATTTATATTTTGTTGATCTGTTAATATTGGATTTTAAAGTTTATGCTATTTTATTTTATTAAGTATTTAATTTCTTTTGTTTGTTATTTTATTTCATTAGGCCTATTAGTTTTATATTTTATTTTGTTATTATTATTTTTATTTCTGTTTGACTGTTTAGAGTATTAGTAGACCAGTTTGTTATTTTTTGTATTTAATAGTTTTATAATTTATTGTAAAATTGGTTTTTATTGTTAATAATAGATACATGTAGTAGATTTAATGTGGCTCCTCCCATTCCTCCTCCCCCACCAGGTTGGTCTTGGATTAACCGGTATAGGGAGGAGTGAGGGGAGGGCGTGTACAGTGTGTATAGGATTGTAATATTTTATGTATACTTTAGTAGTGTTAACACCCTCTGAGGATGATGACCATGTCATCGAAATGTACATAAGGGTAACTATTAAACTTAACTTATAATTTAGTTGTTTAGTTATAGTTTTTGTTCCTTGTTTTGTGGTTCGGGTTTTTATTTAAATCAGTGTGATTTTGTCGCCACAGTGCTCTTTTATTTTGTTTACACATATTATATATATTAATATTTTATATAATATATATATATATATATATATACAATTAAATATTGCTACTCTTGGCACTTCCTAAGAGTTATTCAGAAAATTAAAGGATTAGCTATTAAATTTTAAAATGCTTGTTTATTGTTAACATGGTATTTTAGGATTTATAATTGCTTCAATAATTAAATTACATTTTAGAGAAAAGTGAAACTGTAGTATTTAAATATCTGTAAATTGCGTTTAGAATTTATATTCTTACAGACAGTAATCTTTTGTCTCACGATCAGATGCAAACACATTATTCAGTATTTTGATAAATTTTCACAGTTTGTTAAAAGGTTTCCACTTTATGGTTTGCAAAATTTTTGCACAGCTATTTTTAGCTTACAGTTTATTTTAAAAATTAAGTAATATTTTACCGAAATAAAAATGATTGTTTATAATTAAAAGCTTTCATTTTTTACATACTACAGATTTATCCCATTTAAATAATATATCAAAACAAACTGGCTAAAATGTAAACTGCACTCTGCCTAAGTTTATTTTTAGCATTGTAACCGTGTAATAGAATTGTTTTAAATATATAATTTATATTTGTGCCTTGAAAGTAGATGTGGAGTTTTATTTTAACTCAGTTTTAAAACGATTTTTTTCATGTAATTAAATTTGTTTGTGAGAATAACACATTTCATTGACGACTGGTTACGAGTTTTAGTCATACAACAAATGCTAATTAAATACATATTTCATTTTGTTATGAGTGAATACGTATGATTGTATAATAATCAATTGGCAATTTAATTAGTGTTTAAAACAAAAAACATCAACTAGATGTTTATCAGATATTTTAACCGCAATTAATACGCATTATTTTTGATGCTATGGAATTGTTTTAATTAAACCTAATAAATTAGCATAGTTGATTGCTTAACAATAATATACAAAAGCATTGACTAAAATAAAATACTCTAAATGTTAACAACATGTCTTTCCTAACTACTGAAATGTCCTATTCACAAATGTGCTGTTTTGGATAGTTTAATTTGTATTTATTATTTTTATGACAATATAACTATACTCTAGATAAGTTGAAATAATTACATATATTCAGCAAATATAATGATTTTGTACCTACATACATGACAGATATTATCGAAATAAATACAATGAATTGGGCATATACCTCTGTTTTAAATGTACACAAAAAGAATAATATATGTTTAACTGTATAAATCAAAATTTGTAGTGAACAAACTGCATGCTAATCTGTACTATGTATTTGCATGCTATATATACGTGACTATTTGCAATATTAATGCACTTATTGCATTATTTGTGTAACACATTATATATCAAGAAATTTTGATGTTGTAAGATTAGGATGCATTTTGAATGTAACTGTACCCCAAAAGTCCTATAGTCTTTGCCGAGATTTTCGGTTTCCACTCATTTCGATGAATAGAGAAGTATTCAACTTCCGGATTACATCACTTTTAAAATATTATTTCCCACCACTATAGTCAGAGATTACATTGACATTGAACGAGATAAAGGAAGCAATAAATACAACTTATATGTTTATAGTTCATATATGTTAAATAATTAGTTAACAAATATTTCGCTTTTATTATATTGGTTTTCCTTATTCAGAAAATTCCACGTAGGGAATATTAGTCTTTTTGTTAAGGGTTAAAGTTGACAGCTCTTGTTATAACCGAAATATTATGATAATGCTGGATCAATACTTCCAAGTCTTTGACAAGTTTTACATAGGGAATGGTTTGTAAAAGGGTTTGAAAGAGAAAATACTTTGTTTATGATTTAACCACAATGTCGACACAAAGACTCTGTGAAATAAGTTGTCAAAATAGCCCTATTTTTGTTGTAGTTTCTGAGAGTATATTTAAATTTATACTTATACCAAATATTTAACAAGATGACTGCAATTCTCTGTTCAGTTCCTTTCCAGTAACGTAAGATTACTTTGTACAAAGTCACAGAATGATCAAGCTACTGTTGTTCATTAAGTCTCACGGATTTTAAACTACATTTTTAACTAAGCTTAAAGTCAGTTTGTAGCAATATATTTGAAGAAAATAGTTTAGTTTTTTTTATTTTGAGAATTTAAGTGTTAAGAGATATGATGTAGAAAAGTATGACGTTATGGACATTTAACATTAAAATTAATTTAAAACAAAAAGTGCATTATTTAACTACAAACTTTATATCGCCAAACTAAAATAGCTACAACCTATTAATAGTTTAGAAATACATATTACCTTTTTAGGGTAGAATTATTAAAGATTTTCACTCCAAATCCATGCGCCATATGGTTAGTGAATAGAGTTAATTCAAATTAATTACGATCAAGCTATAAATTAAACTAAAGAATTAAAAAAATTAAATTAAAAATAAACGGATGTAATCAAACTCTAGTTTTATTAGCCTAACAAAAGGAATACGTAGATTTTTTTCAGACTATAGAGAAATTTACAAAACATTGTATCACTTTTAAATATGCCCCATTAGATATTTAAAAAAATGTTTACCACAAGCTCTCGGAAGTTTCCACTACAACTTCTGCAACATGCATGTTAGTCTCGTACTTGATAAAGTCCTATGCAAATTTGTTTTCGGTCACCCTTTATTTACGCATGATCAAATAAAATAATTACTGTTTTAATCGTAGGTGTCAAACTTTCTTCAGAAAAAGTTTTAATCAGTTTCCTGTATTATACAATTTAAACTTCTAAATATCTTCATTTTCGCCTACTTTAAATTTTGTTGAGCGAACGTTTAGTTCAACATTTAATTAGAGCTGCCATTTTACTTTCTCACTATACTATAGTTTAGAGAAAGTATAGTGATCGCAAAAACAATCGATGTTGAGATTTTGGGATTTTTGGGATGTTGAGATTTGGGATCCCCTGAGTCCAAAAAAGTGGTTTGTACAAAATGTCTGACTGTATGTCTGTATGTCTGTAAGCATGTCTGTATGTATGTCTGTATGTCTGTATGTATTCTGTATGTATACGAAGCTAGAGCGAAAAATATTCGATCGATTTCAAACAAATTTGCACCAGACATGTCAAGTAGGCCTGTACAGATGCACGAAAAACGGTTTCGAAATATGTTGAAAAAGAACCTTCTTTTTGGCAAAAAAACCCCAAAAAATCAGTTATTATTTTTGTATAAAAAAACGGCTCTACATTTTGTAGCCTTTAATGTACCCTACCATATGCAAAAAACCGCGGCTTTCTAAAAAATCTCGTTTACGTATTAATAATAATAAGTGATTTTTGGGGTTTTTTTGGCCATAAAGGGGGTTGTTTTTAAAAAAAATTTCAAAATCTAACTGACGTGTGTGGTGCAAATTTGTTCGAAATCGATAAAATAGTTTTATCTCTAGATAATAATAATAATAATAATAATAATAATAGTAATAATAATAATAATAATAATAATATGTATTAGTTAATCTTCTACTTTAATAAAAAATCACTTCTCCTACCCCACTCTACAAGTCTCATTGAATCTCTTTAATAATTTAAATATGTTTGTGAGAAAGTATGTGCCAGTTCCTGGTACCGTTGATTGTAATTGCTCTAATAGAAAGGTAATGTGTGTAAGACTATATTTTTAGATTCTTTTAACTGCTTCAGTAAATTAAACAATGTATTGTTTTTTTGGTTTTTTATACATTAAAGTTTATGTATTTTGTATTAAAATACACCATTATAACTATTTTATACTTGTAAACATGACAAATTGTCATTGGGTAAACTATAACATAGTATTTAAATTTAGTGAGTAGCTTAAGTAAAAAGTTAGATAAAACAGAGTCCCTATATATTACAGTATTGCTATAATTAACATTTTTCATTTTTATAACATAAATACTAACTACTAAATAAAGATGTAAAATAGTTTTTAATAAATGTTATGCCACTTACTATTCCTTGAATAACATTGACAAAACAATATCTAATATATACAAAGAAACTGTCTAGATTATCAAAGCGAAACATGATGAGTTAGGAAAAGTTAACTATTATGAAGAATCAATATAATAGTATTATAGTTGTACAAGTTATACAAGTTTAAGTACTTTAGTCTAGCTCTTTTACTTTTAGTAAACACAAAGTAATATGTATATGGTTAAAGTTTGTACTTCATTTCTACTTGTACGGTATTATACTCAAATTATTATCAGTGTACACGTTGGTTAGAAAACACATTCGAGATTGGGGATTAAAACATTGTTACAATACTTGATGTAGAGTTTATAAACTCTTAATAGAGAACTACATTCCCTTTAAAATGAACCATTGTTAATTCAATAAATTAATTTGGTTAAGCCAACAGGAACACAGGACAGGAGTACTAGAAGCATAATAAATTAACAATGATTTGTGTTATTATGAATTGTGCTATTGCAACAATTATTTACCAGTAATTCAATTGTCTACTGCAATTTTAATTATTATATAAAAACACTAAAAAAACACTAGCTGAATACCCGTGCTTCGCTACGGGGAATTGTTTTGCATCACATGTTACATAATTGTAATATTTCTCCCTCATTTTCTTTCATCTTTTATTTCACGAAAGTGAATTATTTCAAGTATTTTCAATTAGTTTGGTATGTTTTGTTCGTTGGCTGCCCGTCAATCGTCAACGTCAAGGTATGTCAAGGTTTAATTTAAATCAATAAAAATAAAGAATTCAGAGTGAAGAGCGTCTTCTTTTTCAACCGCTAAATCTACAGACTGGTAAATCACAGTCTTAGCTGGATGTTGCAGATCGAACAGATACGACTTTAATATGAGCATGCATAAATCGAGATAGATTTGACCAGCTTTACGCATTTAAATATATTCATATGTCAAATTTCAGATCTCTAGCTTTAAGGAAAAAATACCAATTAATATTTATAGTTTTTATGGGTTGTTATCACATCTTCACCCTTTAATAGCACGTAACAAAATGTAAAACTGGTTTACTTTTTATTTGTTTTTCAGGGAATAAATGTAAAAAATTTCAGCTTTCTAGCTTTAAAGAAAGTATAAGAAACAACATTTATATTTGTATGGGTTGTTTCAACCCATAAAGACCAAATATTTTAAAATTATTTCTTAGCGTGTCTCTAGTGATTATGAGAATACGTGTACCAAATTTCACGTTCCTCAACGTTATACAACTAATATTTATTGTTTCAGGGGTTTTTACTACTTTTCAATCACTTAGCAGAACGTTACAAAGTGTAAAACTGGTTTATTGTATATGCATATTGTAAGAAATTAATATACACAATTGCAGCTCTCTAGCTTTCAGGAAAGTATAAAAACTAAAATTAATTGTTTTATGTTGTTACTACATTTCCACCCCTTAGCAGAACGTGACAAACAGTAAAACTGGTTTACTTTTTATATGTGATTTTAAGAAATAAATTTACACAATTTCAGCTTTCTAGCTTTAAGGAAAGTAAACAAATAATATGTATACTTTTAAGGGTTGTTTCAACCCTTTAAGGCCATATATTGTAAAATCCTTTCTTAGTGCGCATATAGTGCCTGTGAGCAATATGTGTACCAAATTTCACGTTCCTAGACGTTATTCAATCATTATTTATAGTTTTAAGGGTAGGTACTACATTTTTACATTTCAGCAGAATAAACACTAAATATTTAAAAATTATTTCTTAGTGAAAATCTAAGGACTATGAGCAATATGTGTACCAAATTCCACATTCCTAGGCCATATGGTTTTTGAGATATAAAACAAACAATATTTATGGTTTTATGGGTTGTTTCAACCCTTAATCACGAAATTTGTTAAAAATCCTTTCTTAGTGTGCCTCTAGGGCCTATATATGTACCAAATTTCACATTCATAGGAGGTATGGTTTTCGAGGTACTGTGATAAGTGAGTGAGTCAGTGGTATTTCAGCTTTATATATATACTAGCTGACACGTACGGCGTTGCCCGTGGTGGTTAGTATTTTCAGTCTTTTTAACATAATTGTAATGTTTTGAAGTGTTCAGTTAGTGAGTGGTATTTGGCTTATATATATATAGATCTTAAATAATAAAAGCACTATTGTCATAATAATAAAAGATCTGAAATTATGATTTTAGTAACTTTGATCCCCCCAAACCCCTCCTAAAATTTCGAAATTTTTCATACCCTTTCTTAGAGAGCGCCTAAGGGCCTAGAGGAAGCTACATACCAAATTTCATTCCAATCCGTTCGGGCGTAATTTGAGGATGATCAAAAACGCATTGAAAACGCAAGGAAAAATGCAAAAACGCCTATTTCTGGCGTAATTTTGGGAGAATCTCAAACATTTTTTAACAGACTACTTTTAGGCCTTAAACGAACCTAAGTACCAAATTTCAACATTTTTTGCCAATTAGTTCTCGAAAAAGCTGAGAAAACGCAAAAAATCGCTAGAAAAACGCGAATATTGGGCGTATCTTTGGGATGTTTTCAAAATCCGTTCTTATTGCGCGTCTAAAGGTCCAACTGAACATACATGCCAAATTTGAACTCATTTGGTTCAGTAGATTTTTAGTTCTGCTGATGAATGAATGAGTGCCATTTCGCTTTTATATATATATATATATATATATATATATATATAGTTCTGTTTTTGAGATCGAAGTTGATCTGGCGCGGAAAATATTACAACTCATGTGGCTCTGAAACCTCTAGTTGATCAAGGCGTCTTAAGTTGGACAAAACCAACTTAAGACACCTTAGAAAAGTATATTATTTATATACGGCTCTACTATATATCTTTAGAAATCTTACTCAAGTTGGTCAAAGTAATATACAATCCCAGCACCTAATTACAACTTCTGACTATGCGATTTCAAAGAAAAAGGTCTTAAACTGTTTGGCTTTACTTGGAGTATTGTTTAAAACATAAATATACGTCATGGTATACCCAAAACTGAAATTACTACAATATAGTATTGTATTACCTGTGACTATGCGATTTCGAAAGAATTTTTTTACACTCTTTCCATGGATTGAGCAGTTACTTAGTGTAACGTTTTGAAAATGTAATGAGAGTGCATTTGTATGTTCGCTCGCGTTAGGTGCATCAAAATTAAAAATAAATACGCGCACAGTTATCGAGAACATTGCTACCAACGGAGTAAAGAAAGAGGATACCATGTGGGGTATCGTTTTATAAGATTTTTGGTATGGGAAATCCCATTTTGACAGTTACAGAGTCGTAGCGCTTAAGGGTCCTGATTTTGGAGTAAAATTTTGAAAATAAAGTGTGAGATGTCGTTTTATATGTTTTTGGGTACGAGAAATCAGATTTTGACGGTTGAAGAGTCGTAGCGCTTCGGGGTCACAATTTTGGAATCAAAATTTCTAAAATACCATGTAGGATATTGTTGTATATGTTTTTGGGTATGAAAACCCTGATTGTGACAGGAAAAAAGGTCGTAGCGCATATGGGTTCCGATTTTGGAGCCGAAATTTTGAAAATAAAGTGTGAGAAATCTTTTTATATGTTTTTGGGTACGAGAAATCATATTTTGACAGTTAAAGAGTCGTAGCGCTTCGGGGTTACTATTTTATTATATCATTTTGAAAATATCGTGTGGGGTATGGGTTAGTGGATATTTTGGTACCAGAAATCAGATTTTGATAAAGAAATAGTCGTATAGCGAAAGGGTAACAAATTTGAGAAAACATTTTGAAAATACCTTATGTGGTATCGTTTAACGTATTTTTGGATACGCGAAACCCGATTTTGTTAGGGTAAGGGTCGTAGCCCTTTGGGGTCACGATTTTGGAATCAAAATATTGAAAATACCATGTAGGATATTAATGTATATATGTTTTTGGATCTGAAAAACCTGACTGTGACAGGAAATAGGTCGTAGCGCTTCGGGGTATTGATTTTTGAGTCCAAAGTTTGAAAATACCGAGTGGGATATCGTTTTTTTTTGTTTTTGGGTACGACAAACTATATTTTAGCAATTAAAGAGTCGTAGTGCTTTGGGGGCACTATTTTAGGTAAACATTTTGAAATTGTTGTTTTGGGTATGGTTTAATATGTATTTAGATACGAGAAATCAGATTTTGATAGCACGAAAGGGTCACAACTTTGATCCAACATTTGAAAATACCTTGTAGGGTATCATTTTTTATGTTTTTTGTGTATGGAAAGAATGATTTTGACAGTAAAAAGGTCATAATGCTTAATGATTCCTATTACATTATAGTTTTATATGTTTTGGTTAAGAAAACGATAGTTTTATAATATATAGAAAGGATCTTATGTAAGGAGGCGGCGGTGCAGCGGTATTGTTTATTAAACCGAAACACAATTATTTAAATTACAAATTTATTAAACACCTAACTTTTTTTTCTACAATTATGATTATCTGCTACACGTGTGCTACCGGTCCAACATCCCTACCCAGACTGCCCTTTGTCTTTAGCAAGCAAGGCTTGGATTCACACGTCACCTAGAAATTCAGCACATTCCAATGAAGTCTACACTCTTAGTCACAGCTAATAAAGTTAATGTAATCTCATAGTTATAAACTGTAATCTCATTTATAACTGTAGATCTGCTACATCACACGTAGCTATTCGGGGTCACGATTTCGAAAATAACTTGTGTGCTATCGTTTTATATGTATTTTGTACAAGATACGCGATTTTTATACAATGGGTATTACCAAAAAGTAACAAATTTGGGCCAACAGTTGGAAATTACAGTATCGGTATAATTTATTAAACATTTTAAGATATGTGTAGTTTTTAATGTTGCTATTAAAACAAATGTTTATTTCAAATAAAATGTTCAAACAAACCAGTGGTGTTATTTTCATACATGACAGAAAATCTATTAAAGATACAAACATTTATGAAACAGTATAGTGTGGCACGGCCCTCTCTCATTCACCACTACGGTGTCCAAGCAATGGTGCGTCTCCCTTTTTGTAAGCTTACACATAATGATGGCACAATAATTGTAATTTTAATTTGGGCGAAATTTTATAACAAGCTTTTCTATTATGGGTTTTGCATGGGCTTAAAAATTAAATGACTAACGTGATAAAAGAAATGTTGATTGTTTCATTAGTTTCTAAACAATTTGTATATACCTTTAAAAACGGATGTTTCGTAAGATTACAAATCTTTTGCAATTAATATATATGATTCACCTACAATACGATGATAAGCCTAGTCTCAAGTGGATGTAATTCGTGCGTAGTCAGGCTACTTTTGGAATCTTTAAGTGTTAGAATTTTATTTTATCCTTTGCTCCTGCCCAGATTGCTCGAGCAACTTGCGATAACGAACTACGTATGGACTGCCTAGTCGCTTCCATTGTAATAAAAAAAAACTTTCAAATTATATAATAAATAAATAATTATATTATTAAGAAAAACCTAACTTTAATTTGTATCCCCACGAAGGTAATAGATTAGATGGTCACTTATAAATATTGATGTCACTTTCTTTTACACAAAGTTTAAATAATATATGATTTATTAACAATATTATGTTTTCAACAATAAAATGTAATAATTTAATCACACCAAAAAAGTATAACTTCTAAAACGCGTACATCAGTAAACGCACCCATTTTTTCTAATCTAAAATATTTATCTAAACCTTAATAGTTACTTTTACTTTTCAAGATGTCAACAAATCACTATATTTTATAGTTAATACTATTCAAAAACACTTTTAAAGTAAATCAATAATATCAAATAAGATCAAGTTCATAAAAATGTTGAAAATTTTGACAAAATGTATTATCTGTGCTACCGCTCTTGAATTATATTTCAATACATATAATTTCTTTAGTAAATTGTAAGCTACTTTAAGTATACTTAACAGCAAGACGAATCAAGTCTTTAATATTTTTTCAAATAATAATATTTTATTATTTGTGCTGTTAGAGATTCAATTAATGTCGCTTTAATAGTTGTTTCTCAATATTAGTTGAGATAATACTAAATGTAAGCATATTAATAACTTTTATAGCCAGTTAATGCACAATATTTGCAACATGGTTCCATCTACATTCGAAATAAGGTAGATACAAAGTAATGCAAGCTTAATAATGACACAACAATTGTAATTTTAAATTGTGTGAATTATTGTAAAACGCTTTTTTTTAGTAGGCTTTCTGCATAGGTTTTTCAATTTAAACGACTAATGTGGTAAACAAATTTGGATTTTTTCATTAGATTTAAACAATATGTTTAAACCTTTAAAAAGGATATTTCATAACATTTCACAAATTTTGCTAAAGTCACATAATATTATATGTTTCGTCTACAATAAGATGCATATTGGATTTATTTATTATTAGTAAAATTGCTTCTGGAGCCTATAGAATTGAGTAAACAAAAATAAGCATTTTAATACAGACTAGGGCAAACATGTTCTTCAAAACATACATCCACTATTTTTTTGTCAGTTTAGGGGGAGGGTCGTGCTGGAGGACAAGTAGACATCGTAAATAAATCTATTGTTACTGGCACTCCTAAAGACACCATTTAAACCGTCGGCCTTGGCAAACTGTCTACACTATGGGTTTGCATTATTTCCTAACTTTACATTAGGAACTAATTTGATGTACTGTATTTTTAACTTATATTCAAATGTGTTCATTTTATTTTGATGTTATTAGTTTTAAAAAGTTTGTAATACTTGAGTACATAGGCTACATCTAGTCAGTAGTCAAATATTTTGAATATAAATAAAAATTACATATCATTTTAATTGTAGAGTGTGCCAAGGATCTTAGGTTAGTTTACAAACCCCTAATCTATCAAAACCTACTTAAGTAGGTTTAATTTCTTAAACAAAATAATTTATTTGAACAGGACGTACCCTCTAATAATTTTTTTCTTATTGTTTTCTTACTAATACAATAATTAGTCCAGGATCTGAAAAGGATTGAGCATGCATGGAAAACCTGACGCAATTTTATTTCTGATTATTGTTATAGACACTATAGCGATGATGAAAAGTCATGTCGTAGCCCCCCAGCATGGCGACACCCACAGGGGAAGGGGAATATGGCGGGGGCGCTGTTTATTAAAACACCCATAGGGGAAGGGGGAATATGGCGTGGGCCCCGTTTATTAAAACGCTTATAACTTGAGAACCTTTCAAGATAGAACATTGAAAAAAGCAACAATATACTCAGTATAATATGAGCTTCAAAAAAGGTTATTAATTTTATAGTCGTATAGTTGTTGGTTTATGAGTAAATAGCATTTGTATAGGTAAATGAAAAAAAATTGTGATTCAAATAAGTAAAACCAATAGTTTTGCACAAAGAAAATCACTAAATAGGTCTAATATAAACATTTAAGTTATTAAAAGTGCTTCAATAAATTTAAGAAAGCATGTTGAACAGTTAATGCTACTGTAGAGGTGTTTTATACGTAGCATTATTATATACAAGCAATGAATACTTAACACTTATAAGAAGCGAAACCGTAGTGCTTTTCAGAGCGACGCTTTTGAGTCCTAAGATTTTCTAGTTCACTGATACTAAAACAGGTTTCGCTAGCGTCAACGCGGTGGACTGTACTTCTTTCCCAGACTCGGACTGTACATTTCTCCCCAACTTGGAGTTCGGATCGTTGACACACCCCACCCCATCATACCCCGTCACTTTCACTCGTGCTAATTTCCAATGTTTGGGATTTTTGTGTTGACACATTAGGTTCCACCCTGACGGATGGCTTTGGTTGTTTTTCTTTCGGCAAAATACCTGCATTATCGATTTTTTCCAGACAAACCATTGCTCGGACGAAATAAATACACATGACCTTTTTTATTGAAAAATACCTCCCCTATACGGTGGTATTTTTTATTTTTCTCTATCTGCATCCCAGCTCGAAATATTAAGGATAATCGGGGGGAAAATGATAATCGATTTTTTTTTTGACTTTGGGAAATCGATAGACTGGTAAACTTTTTTATGTTAATATACTTACTTTAAGGTACATTATAAAAACAAAATCAGCCGTATTGCAAATTACTGTTAGTTGTAACCTACACCGACTAGGCTAATATTTTATACTTTTTATTTGCTTAACAATGTTTAAACAAATCAAAAGTTAAAAAAATATTGGTTTGTAATGGTTTATCCAGTGAAGCCTTACAATCATCTATTATAAGTAAAATATAATTGGATTAAGGCTAAAATATAACAATGCGTTTAAAATCATAGTAGGCGTAATTATAAATCGGCTAAAAGCTAACATAGCTAAATTAAATGATAATTTTATTTAGGTATAGGCCTATATTATTTCTAAATATATTCAGCGAGTTAATATTTTCAACTGTTTCTTATTACTGGTTTGTCTATTCCCGAAAAAAAAATTTAATATTTCACAGCTTATATATATTTGAGACTGTCTGGGTTTATTCAGGGAAATTTTCTTCTTTCTAAAACAAAAGCTATACTGAACCGTAGTTTTGACCACTTAGGAAAAGGAGTACTTTTGACCACTTAAACGTCCGCGCGCATTATTATTCCATAAGAGCCCATGTTAATTCGGCACAACAATGGGTTGTATAGAACGCAACCTTAAGGCTCGGCTCTCTACATTCAAAACGGCGAAGCTGGGTACCAATTTCAATGTTAAATAACCAAAACATACCTTCACTATTAAGCATATTTTTGTGTTGTTTTTGGCAAAAAACGAAAGCTGTATTTTTTTCATAAAGTAAAATAGATTGTGAGTGTTGATTGCTAAAGTTTTTTGCAATATCTCTTTTTTCAACTGAGTAAAAAATTAATAAAGTTTACTATTTTTTACTGTTTATATCATACGTTTATGAAAACAATAACACGGGTTTTTAAAATGTATTCGGCAATCAACATCCGCATATGATAGTACTTCAAAATGAAACCAAAATTTTAAATTTATTCCACGAATTAACGGAAAAAAATGACTTATTCTATAGCATTGCTCTTATGGGAATCAGATTCAATATGGCGGCAGGGTAAGCGCCCCCTTAAGGGGAATTTTTCTTGTCCTCACAAACATGAGGTTTTTAACTATACATTTTTCCTTTAAGATATGAACTAACCATACACATAGTACGTAAAAGATGTTATCAGATACGGGGAGAAAGTATGTAAATATAGATTGCCTTTCTTTTGCAAATAATATTTAACTTTTACAAATGTATGTTAAAGAGAAGTAATAATTTGTTTGGTTTTTATGTAATATGCTGTAAATATAGATTGCCTTTCTTCTGCCAATAATGTTTACCTTTTAGTAATGTAAATAGTAATGTAAAATATTTTAAAACTGCAATTACTGGTTTGTTTTGTACGTAATTTGCTGTAAACGTAGATTGCCTTTCTTTTGGCAATGACAAGTAACTTTTACTAATGTAAGTATTTTAAAGCAGAAATTATTTGTTTGTTTTGCATGTAATTTGCTGTAGATATAAATTGCCTTTCTTACTTTCTATTTACAATGATTTATAAACTTTCAAAATGTATATATTTTAAAGTTGTATTCATTGATTTATTTCGTATTTAAATGTAAATATAGAATGTCTTTGTTTTGCCTACTGAAATATGCATTCTTAACATGTAATTTGTATTTTAAAGAATTTTAACGATCATGTTCATAAACATTTATAACATTTTCTGAATTACAGTGGGTTATATTGTAGTTTAGTAGAAATGTGTAATTTGTTTGACATAGACATTAAATTTGCAGTTGTGTAATTGTAATTTTGTTTTTTCAGTCATAATTGAAATTATAAAAATAAATCATTGTGCTTTCAACTTGATGATTTGAGTATTTTTTTAGAACCAATAATAGTTTACAAAAATACGGTTTTTATATTAGCACAAACTGAGATGTTGAGTTTGCTTTATTTTAGACAATTATTTTTTTATTAATCTCATAATATTTTAACTTTCATTGATCATTGTTTTTTTTCGTTAAATATATTGTTTCCATTATGGACAATTTCAAGAGTCTGTGCAGCCTTATCGAAATATTGGGTCTTTGTTAAATGCAAAGCGGAAGCAGTCGGAATTACTTTATTTTTGGCTTAAATTATATCTGTCGGCCTATTTAATCCTTATGGGGCAAAATCCAACTTGGAGCTATATAGTCCTACAGAATTTTGCCACTTCGATATTGTCTACTGGGGTTGGGACGGTTGGGGGTGAAAGAGAAAGTTGTTCGTGTGTGTTGGCGAGAGAGACAGATATATTCGCCGCTCGGCTGGTGCATTGAAATTAAAAACCTTCCAATTCATTCCTCACTCTCGGTCTCGGCAGCCCGCAAAAAGACTGGTGGCGCTCGGAGTGAATTTTTGGTAAACTACCAACTAGTGTTCCCTTTTAGTGCATAAGGTTTCGCTTCTTATAGTGTTAAGTATTCATTGATACAAGTGACCCGCGCGCGCCATCGGCGACCAAAATCCCCACATTTTTTTACCTTTTTTTAGTATTTTTCTAATTTTTAGTTAGTTTTTAGATAGCATTTGTGTTTTTCACCGTGAAACAAGGGGTTTTCAGCAAAACTGATAAGGACTAACTTTAAAGTAGAGAAATAAATCTGTAATATGTGACCGAAATGGGATTTCTACCATGAATAGCTTCTAAGATACAGCTGTTTAGGGGTACAATTTAAAGAAATAAATTATATGGAATGTAAAAAAACCAAAAGTAATTGAAAAATTTAAGTTGTTAGAAAAGGGTACAGTTACAATAATATTACATTACATTAAATAAAAGAGTTTATATTTAGAAAAATAAAAAAGTTATATAACTTCTTTTACAGTAAAATATTACAGTTGTTATTTTTACTTTTTCATTTAACAATACTTTACTTTTAGTGATATCGAATAGTGAGTATCAAGTCAGACGTATTAACAATTTTCTTGAAATGTTAATTTGGGCGAGGTAAACTTTTCAGATAGCCTAATAACTCATGGATTAACAGATCCTAGATGTGAATATCCCTTTGATTTGCTAGCACTACTTTAGAGTTAATGTTTGTTGGTGAAGGGGTTTTCTTTGTTTCCTTTGCTGTTTTTCAGGCATTGTTGAAGACATTGTCATCACAGGGCTCCTCCTGATTGGCTCGTACAGGGCTTTTATTTTGTCAACAATTCTTTGCCTCTTAAAATTTTTTAACATAATTTTCCCATTTTATTATAAGTTAAATAGGAATTTCGATGTTTCTTCTGTGATAATTACTCCACTCACTATGTTTCTCAACTCTAAAGGGTTGTCTTGTTCATTTATAAATTTAATAATAAGTTGCACGTCATTTTCATCTCTTTCTACCCTTGTATTCTCCATTCTTTATTTCGCAATGTCACATGACGTAATAGCTGCAGTTCGAACTTACTCATTTTTATCCTCACTTTTTCTTGGAGTTTTTGTGTATTTGTACCACAAATTTGGATCAAAGCACCTCATTGAACTTCAGTTAACAGGTTAACTGTTAACGGTTTCTCATCCAGTTACAGTTGGTGAATCGTGTGACAATGTGCCGGAAATAGAACGACTTCATTTCTCTCGAAATTGAAACACTAACTGGGTGATGATGATCCAGAGTAGAATTAGACCAAAAAATACTCAAACTGGAGAATCGAAAAAAAAAGTCTGATTGTTGGAAGTTGTTTACCCTTTGCTCTAAATGAGGTAAAAAATCTCCACTGATGTAGCGTCGGGTTTGGGGGGGGGGGGGGGGGGGGGGGGGAGGAGAAATAGCAAAAATGTGTGTTTTTAGGTTGTTTTGTAAATATTTTATAAACCCTTCACTTTGGAGCTTAGTTTAGAGCTTAGTTTTAAGTAAATTAAATTCTCTACAAAAATAGTTCTATACTTTTTTATGCTGCGAATAGTTTTGGAGATATGGAGGAGTAAAAATAAGGTATCTCTCTAGGTTTGGTTGAAAACGTGTTTAAATTGACAATTTCTTGGCGATTTACCGCATAATTAACATTAGGGGGTAATGTTTTGAAAATACGCCCTAAAAAACTTAAAAACACACATTTTTTACTCCTTCTCCCCTCCCACCCCCAAACCCGACGCTATATCGGAGGAAACTTTTTACCACATTTAGAGCAAAGGGTAAATAAACAACTTCAAACAATCAGACCTTCGTTTTTTTTTGTATTCTTTAGTTTGGGTCTAATTTGACTGTACTAGAGAGTGTTGGCGTGGTTCCCCTTTTCAATGTTGACAGGTTTCAACCATCTGAGGAGGAAAGGGTAGTGAATTATACAAAGAACTTACCTCAACCCCAGGCCCTTTAAAGAGGTGCCTCGTTTTAAGGCAACTCTGACATTCCTACGTCACTACCTAATATTGTGAGGTTTTCATTTTTGACGGAACTTTCTGCAACATTTGGTTGTTCAAAGTTTTCACTGCTACTCATACTGCTTCAACTCGCACTCGAACAAGCTGTTTCACTATAGTCTTTATTTTTTAGTTTTTTAAATTTAAAACTAAATGTATTCTCACTTTTTCTTATATTAATTTATTATAAATTCTAACCAAAAGCTTAGTATGAACTGAATCGATAAGCACCAAGCAACTAAACAAAATTAGGAATTAGGGCATAAATCGGATACGGAGGCACAAGGTTTGAGGAGTGGTGGGGGCATGAGTTGGCTGGTTCACCATTCTCACCCTTTGCTTCTTGCCAACTCATACCCCACACATTCTGCAGTAAACAAATCATTTAAAAGAAAAAATTGGAAAGTGTTAAAAAGAAGTAAATTCGTAAAAACCGTTGACTAAATTGGCGGGAAACAAAACCGTTTGAAGTAGTTAGTGGGCAATTAAAGAAAATTAACAACTGCCGGGAGATTTCACAATTTGAAGAGTTCTGAAAAAATCAACAGGCATAATAAAAATTTTTTTTTTAAATCGTTGAAAATTTTTGAACAATAAATTCAAAAAAGCTTTGAGTATATATTTCAGATCTGTTTTTGCCAAATCTTATATAAAAACTTCATACAAATGAAGTATTTTTTTAGATTATAAATAGTGAATCGTGAAATATGAAATAAATGATCAAAATCCATATTTTCAGTTCCGGTTATAATTTTGATCTTGTTAGGTGTGAATTATTTTATTTTGCAATTTTTATAAGTGGAATCCTGATCCACTATGGTAGGTTATAACCTTACAACACAACACCCATAAGTGTTTTTTGAAATATTTTTACTATAGGCAACATAGCTGGCATTTGGCATTCAATATTTGGTTTACATTTGAATATTTAGCATTGACATTTCTAGATTGATAACCTTTTTATGTACATAATGATTCAATTTAATTTTTTGTATTAACTAAAATAAAAATCACATAAATTCAGGAAATATAAATGAAAACAATTAGGAAATAACTGAAAAGAAACAAAAAGTTCACCATACCTTCTAAACTTAATGTAGTTTGTTTTTGCTTTTTTGGTTTGCATTGTAAGGTGATAAGAGGTGTAGGAAGTCAGCCATACTACAAACCACTTTGCTTAACAAAAAATCAACCAAAACTCATTTGGTACAATGAGTACCACTTACGAGTATCAATGTTGACAAATAAGTAAAAATATAACATTACAAAATAATAATAATGAAATAAGAGATTAAGCAGGATTTGTTATGATTGAGGTATATGTTATGCAATTATAAAATAAGCATTGCAAATTTCGGGGGGAGCCGGGCCCTCTGCCCCCCCCCCCTGAATACGCCCATGATCGAGACCTTTTTCAGTACTCCGATAGAGTACTGAAATAGGTCTCGATAATGGAGGAACTCCGAAACGCGTCGACAAATTTAAGTGAAAGTGTTATGTTAGGATTGGCAGAAAATTGTACTAAAACTTATTTCACGGATAATAAATTATAAAAAGATATAATTTGTATAATAATTTCGCGTGACTTTACTATACTTGCTGAGTTAAAGTCTTGTGACGGCCCAACATTTTTCTAACAATTACATAAGAAGATACAAAGATTAGATTGGTGACACATTGTTCCTGGACACCAAAACTATTTCATCACGTTGTCCTCATTTTGCTTGTTAAAAAATTATTTAACGGTCCCGGGACTTCATACAGTTTAACTAAATGTAAGTTAATGCAAATATTTCTGATTCAGTTGCCTGTTTGAGATGGATTTGTGATATTGTTTTCTACTAACAGAGACCTTTAATTTGATGTACAGTTTAATCTTTGCTTTCATTTAAGATTTTCTTCTTCCTACTGAGATGAGAAAAAATTTATAGTTGCTTCAAAAAGTACTTTTTTCGGGTGCAATATTATAAGTGTGCCACTTTTAGTAAATTGCTTTATCTAGAACGGTAAAAGCTATTTTTTGATTTTATTGAACTATTTACAAAATTCAGACTGATATTGTGTAGGTATAAATTAAGTTTTTTTTTACTGGCAACGTAATATATGTAGAACGGATTTAAGTCTTACCACAATTTGTTTTCACTTATTAGATATGAATTATGTACAACTTTTCTTCTATAAGTAATACACAGAAAGTAAGTAACATTTGAACGTTTTAAGCTAAGAATCAGTATCTATTAATAATATATATGTATTATTTTTATTTTAAATGTAAGCCAGTCCACACAAACAAGTTTTTAAGTCCTTATCCTTACAATACATTTTCAAAATCCTATTTATATTTTCATCCATCTTTATGTATTTTCTTTTCATTTTACTCTTAACCTACCTAACTGGAAACTTGTCTATGTTTTATTATTCTATAAAGAGTCGTGAAATTTTTACAACTTCAAAAATGTTAGCAGTCTTCACTTTATATGTGTTTAATTTGCCGTACCATCCTTCCACCGCGTTAGTGATTCTGTGCGCTACTGAAAATAGTTTCATCAGGAAATGTAGAAATGTTTTCAATCCATTTTTCAATAAAGTAATCAAAAAACTTATCAAGTTTTTCATTTGTGGAACATCACACCGGCTATTAAAAGCCATGCCTCTTCAATATCGTCCTTCTGTATGTGGGCAAGTGTTGCACGCATTCTTACATCCAGCCGTACTTCATAACATTATGCTTTTACTAAGTTTAAAAAGTAGGAATTTCCATTATTATTATTTGCAGGACTTGCAAAGTTGCCAAATACATAACAAACTGGGGTATTTTTTGCTAAATATTAGAAAAGAAAGGCATAAAATCGTTGGATATAACCCGGGTCATTCCTTTCTACCTGGAAAGCATCGGAAATATCCCGCCACCATACATATATTGAGTTAAAACAGAGGAGTTTCTAATGCTTTGTTATTTAAGATTTAATTTTTAATGGCCTAAATTTTTAGTGCTATACAGTTTTCTAACGCTGCTGTTTACACCTACCCTTTGCATTCTACTGTCTAAATATGATTGAATTTCGTTTGTTGAAGATGAAAAATTATCATACATATTTTCTTAATGAATATTTATTTTGTAAACCAATGTGTGGTGCAGTCAGCTTCGTCACAATAACTTCGATGGATTTGCTACTTACAAGTCATCATGTCAAATATCCATTCAATGACTTGTTTTGCTTTAGTTAATTGGTAATTTTTGTAGTGTTAAACAAATTAGCTATTACCTTTCGCTAGAAATTAAGTGTAAAGCAGGCTTACGGTTATTTCATATTATACGTATGTCTAATACACTCATTTTCGTTTCCACTCCTTCGGGTATCACATATTTTATATTTTTTAAACAGGTTTTATATTATGTTTGTAAAAACCGTAATTGGAATCTAACCAGCCGTTTAAAATGTATGAGCTTTTCTAATTCATATAAGTCACATAAAGCATTATTAAAAGGCTTATAAAGTAAAAGGGAAGATGCAAATATTGACTTTGCGATGTTTTAGGCATTTGTTTCAAAGAATAAACTCGAAATGTAAGAAACCTTAAATGTATTGGGTAAACTCTTTTAAAATGTTTTACTACTTTAGTGCATTTATTATTTTATGGAATTATAAATTTCAAAAAATTATATTTAAATGTGATGTATAAAGAACAGACAATTATTTAACCCCAAATACCAATAAAACAAACGTTTCACTTATTTCCATGGTTCCTGGTCAAATTAAGTTAAACATTATTAATTTACAATAACTTTGGTTTGGTTAATTTGTTTGCATAACTCTAGTTTAAGTAGCTTCAAAATCGTACACATAGATCAAGACTAGGCCTAACTTAAAACTGAAATGAATTATTGAAGCTAGTGAAGATAATCAGCGGTTAAAACTAAATAAATATATAAAAATATCAAAAATTATGTTTGTCGATTATGGCTATAGATAGAGGGCTTCGTACGACAACTCCAAGGATATATGGTATATGTGACCTATTAAATGTCTAAATCACTTTACCAGGTTTATAATAATACTAGTAAACCCCTGTGAAATATCACAGGCCGATTAATTAGATACACATCAGAAATAAAAAATTAAAAAAACACTATTTAAAAACAACAGAGTTAATTTAGTCCTACCTATGCTAACGAGGATTTTAACTCTGTAATTGTGTACAATTATAAGGATTATAAAACTGAAGGCCTATTTGCTAAAATTGTGTACTTATATACATTATATTATATATCTAAATAAAGATAAAAATATTAACTTTTAATTGATTTCTAACTAAATATTGATAGATCAAATGATTTAGAAGTTATTATTATTACAATGAAGAAATTAATAATTGAATATGTTTAATAGGAAGATGTAAGAATGTTTCCGAAGAAACGAATAGGTATCTCTTCTTTAAATTTGTATAAATGAATATATTGATGATAAAAGGTTGTATTCATATTCATTTTATAACCTCAAATCAAATACTATAACGTATTAAAGCAGATATTAGTTCTTTAACTCATATTTAAAAAAAAACACCTTCACAAGACTTTTATTGATTAAAGTTGTAAACATAACCCCAAAGGTATAATCTATGCTAGGTTTTGTTTTAGCACATGCTGGGTGAAATCAGCTGTTATATTATACAAGAAATTATTATATTGATTGAAGTTGTAACATACCTTAAAGTATAATCTAGGCTGGGTTTGTTTAAGTATTACAGGTGATGGGTGAAATCCGCTGTTATATAATAAGTTAATCACGTACGTACGGACGGACGGACGTACACTCGCTTTTATAGGAGTTGATAATGGTTAATCAGAACCAGCATGATTCTGAATAAAAACCTAACCTAAAAATTTGAACCAGTGTACCATGAATTTGTTTCTACACCACCTTTGAATCAAGCTATACAGAAAGTTTTAAATCATTTCCTCTGTAGGCCAAATATAAAAATTCAACTCAGGCGTCTATGTCATTAATTTTAACATCCAAATCTCTACGCTTAATTTTATGAGTAAGTAGCCTAATTATCAAACGTTTTTATTCTTTCTTATCGCATTTTTGGTCTCGGGGTTGTCATTGAGGCATATTTTGCACTACAAAGACCACACGCTAGACCACTTTCCTACTTTTATAATAATTTAGCCTTTTGTTCACTTTCGAAATATTGCATTTAGGGTCTGGAGCGGGTGTAATGTCATGGTAAAACCAATTGGCGATCACTATTTTTTTGTATACTTTTATTACCATAATGCCGTTAAGATTTCATACATCATTTTTAATGCATGGCTACTTATAGCTTAAACTAATTTGTATAGTAATTTTGGAATTAAATACAAATTCCAAAAACGTAAAAAGATAAACAAAGTCCCTTCACAATTGAATTTCTCGTTAATTTGCAGTGGAAAATATGGGATCACACAACTACCTTTCTTTTTAAAAACTAGTTAATTTCAAGATGGAAGACACAAATTACTCAAATGCCCTAAAATAGTTTATTTTTTATTTTATTTTTTTTATAAGCCTAAAATAGTTTTTATTTACTGTACGAAAGCAGTTGAATTTAATATGATAATATAAACCTCCTACTAAATATTTAGTTGTATTCAGACTATTGTGACACCAGTATATATAGAGAGTAAATTCGTGTTGCAGTTTGTAAGCTAGGTTTTAATGATATGTTTGCATAATGAATGCCAAGATTAAACCATTTTTTACAGTATGCGCTATACCGTTTCAAAATGGCAGCTCAAAAAGTGTTTCTCTTTTCCATACGCTACTGGCTAATAAAGGTTGTTCACACAATATCTTAGACAAAATATGTAGTAAAAGTAGTAAACTCAGTTTCCAATTAATTGGCAAACAAACTTATAAAATGTGTATTTAAAATGTTGGCTTTGATTTAGTTTATAAAGGATTCTATTTAAGTCAAAATTACAAAGTTTGTAATATTATTCTGCTGTTTACTTTTGTCTGAAATTGTCAAGTTAAAATAATTGTAAAATTTCAAAAACAACTGTAGGCTAACAAATTTTAAAAATGTGTTTTAAGATGGTGGATAATTAATTAATATCACTAACAGGTCTCAATATTAAACAAATTTTAAATAGTGTTTCTAAAAAAACAGCCGTTGGAAAAAAAACACGTTACAGACTGGGTCTAGTCGATCCTCACCCGTAAAACAGATTTCTAAACTAACATAAATAAAAACAGACTTAACACAAACAGCGGTGTGTGATTTACAAAAATGTAATACCAAACAACTAACAAACATTATCAAAAGTGTGTAAATATGATAATTTATTAGTTTTATATGCGCAAAATAGACGAAGTTAGCATTGTGAAACAACTTTATTTTCTCCTTTAGGATCTCAACTTTATGACACTTGATATAGATAGCGACTTGTAAAAATCGAACATTTCATTGGTTCAAAACGTTTTCATACGAAATAAAATTACGTTGAGTTATGGTGTTTTTAAAACTTGATACCAGTCCAACTTTTAAACGGTTAGAAGTATCAAAAATAACACCAAGCAAAAATTATTGCAATAAAATATAGAAGGTTCCATAATAAATGTGAATGTTTTAAAAAATGAGGCTAAAATCAAGGGAAGGTTCCCAATTTAATGTTTTCTGTCAGATTTATAGTTTAAAAGATGCCAATTTTGAAATCATGTACTCTGTATAGATTTGAAAACATTATCAAAGGCCGATTTGCAATTAAATGTTTTATTCTTGTATATCAAATTAAACATACATAGAAAGTAAGCATCGCAACACAGAATAAGGAAAAGCAGATTATTTCTCCCTCCACTTGTAACAACAGCGAGATGCCACCTTTTCTAGAGCAAGACAACTAACATAACATGGGTTTACAATCTATTCAAAACATGTGCTATGGTTAGGGGACAGTATTATTTGTTCTCAGAGGCGCAGAGCGTCAGGTAGTTTTGTACGAAGCTTCTTCTGAAAAAAGGAAAAACGTATTGCATGCCTTCAACTACTCTAAACCAAAGGTTACTGACCTGGAAAAGGTAACAGCCCTGGGGTGACCCTTTATATTGTGGGTAATAAACAGCCGAAAGAATTCGTAGAACTTTACTAGTGACGCTCTGTTGTCTGATATTTGTTTAATATCATTTAATTTTGCTTAAGTTCTTACTATGATTTCATACGATTAGGGAAGGTAATATCTTACCGGAAACACCATTGTCAATAGCCGGATTTTAATATACTGTACTTTAGTTCTTCTATTATAGCACACCTCCCTTCAAAACCACTCATTATTATTTACTATGTATGGCATTTGAATGATGTCTTAATTTCATTCAAATAAGTACCTTAATTTTATTCAAGATTGAATTTACTGTAATTACAGAGATTGTATTATTTTATGTCGTATCAAATATAATGTCCAGAATAAACTATCATTGAGGTAATGGCCGTTGAAAATCATTGACAAATGTACATCATGAGATTGGGTCTCGGTTAAAATCTAAGAATTGTAGGCTATTGAAAGGTAGAGTGCTTGCTTGAACTAAATAAAGTGTTAGGAAGAGAGTAACACAGCCCATTTTTTCTCGATTCGATTATTATATCCGTTTGACATTTACTGAATAACCGACAATGCTGTGTTGGCTGCCAGTGGTACCAAACATATATTAAATATTGCATGATAAGTTTCATTAGTATGATTTTGAGATTGTGTAGGGCGTTAATTCAAGTAAGATTTTTATTTCGCTCTTATTTACTATTTCAACTGAGTTATTATTACTTTACTAGGCCATTAAAGACCACTAATTAGTCCTAAAGGAGACAATTTGTCAACTGTCCTGCTTAAATATAACTATAGATAAAAAAGTGTACAAAATTTGAATAAAACGTTTTTTATTATTATATAAATTACTAGGTGACCTGTTCGGCGTTGTCCGTGGTGGTTGGTATTTTCAGTCTTTTTAACGTAATTGTATTATTTTTAAGTGTTGTTCAGTCAGTGAGTGGTATTTGGCTTATATATATATAGATCTTAAATAATAAAAGCACTATTGTCATAATAATAAAAAATCTAAAATTATGATTTTAGTAACTTTGATCCCAACAAACCCCTCCTAAAATTTCAAAATTTGTCATACCCTTTCTTTGGGAGCACCTATGGCCCTAGAGGAAGCTACATACCAAATTTCATTTCAATCAGTTCGGTAGTTTTGAAGAAATCGTGATTTAATAACTTTGATCCCCTCAAACCCCCCTAAAATTTCCAATGTTTTAAAACCCTTTTTTAGTGAACACGTAATGGCCCTAGAGGAAGCTACATACCAAATTTCATTCCAATCCGTTCGGTAGTTTTGAAGAAATCGTGATTTAATAACTTTGATCCCCCTGAAATTTCGAATTTTTTCAAACCCTTTCTTAGTAAGCACCTATGGCCCTAGAGGAAGCTACATACTAAATTTCATTCTAATCCGTTCGGTAGTTTTGAAGAAATCGTTTTTTAATAACTTTGATCCCCCAAACCCTCCCCCCATAAATTTCGAATTTTTTCAAACCCTTTCTTAGTGAGCACCTATGGCCCTAGAGGAAAGCAATACCAAATTTCATTTCAATCCATTCGGTAGTTTTTGATAAATCGTGATGAGTGAGTGAGTGAGTGGTATTTCGCTTTTATATATATATAGATAACTGTGCACAATAGTTTTAGGCTCCGAAGCAGTGGAATTTGTGTTTAACAGATTTTTAATATGTTATATCTCCATTATGCTATTTTTTTAGAGTAGAGAGTAGAGGTTCAGTTTGGGAGGATGGTTTTTTGAGGGAAACATTCTATTCACTAAAGTTCGGATTCATTATAGTTTTGTTATGGTTTTAGTTGTATTCGCGTATAGGCACTGTGGAAATGCAGCACCCCCTAATAACACATGATATTATTCGTAACATCTAATATAATGGGTCTTTCCCCTTTAATTCTTTCTTTATTAGTACAATATATAATATTTACACTTAATGTTAGTAGTCTTTCCCCAGTTTATGAAAAGATACACATCTTTGTACGGAACTGTGCGCTTTACAGTTTCAGCTGCGTGAAATTTGATGTGCTCATGCGCACATATGAAGCTGCAGACGAGGGTGAGAGCGGGTGAGCATTGTGTGAATGTTTGTTATATTTCTCTTGATAAAAATACTAAAAAGAGCTAAAGTTACATAATTTTGAATTATTTTAAACATACACTGTAAAAAGGAAAGGTGTGCAGTTACACCTTAAATGTGGCAGCTGTAGGAGCCACCCCAAGGTGTAATTGACAGGTGCTTTGTTTCAACCATGGGTGTTACAATCCACCTTAAGGGTGTAAGTTCCCAAAATATCCTAAGGTGTAACTCAAGTCCATTATGGTGTAAATTTAGCTTACTCTGGGTGTAATATTTATACCCTGTATGGTGTAATATTTCTTCCATAAGGTGTAATATTCTCATTCTAGTTACACCTTCTTGGTGTTATAATTATACCCTTAGGTGTAATATTCTCCCTCTAGTTACACTATCTGGGTGTAATATTTATATCCCAAGGTGTAACATTCTTGCTCCACTTACACCCTCTATGTGTAATATGTATTTTATAAGGTGTAACATTCTCACTCTAGTCAGACCCTCAGGGCGTAATATTTATACCCCAGTTCCGTAGACGGCCTACTTAGGCCTAAGACAGCTTATCTTTAATAATTGGCCTAGGATAAAGGCCAGGGAAAAATAGGCTACATCTTAGGCCTACAAATGCCCAAAGTCTGATGGCCAACCTTGCTTAGCATATTTGAGATTGTTGATTTTAAAATATTTGTTAATACTGTATTGTTCTTAACTGTAGAGTCTGAACTGCAAAATGTCTTAGAAAACAAATTAGCGTAACCTTAAAATTTTCAGATTAATTAATAAGATTCACTTGTTTCCAACATCAGGTGGGTTAAGATTAGGATATATATGCATAGAAGGAAAAGATTATAGGTTAGATTCTTACCTTGCCAATACTCCAAGCGTCTACGTCTCAGTAGATTTTTTTTACTACACCGTTCCCTATTCCATCATTTCATAACCTCAAGTTCCGTCTTTCAGCCGTGTTCCATACAAAGTCCATTTTATTCTCACTGAGCATGGGCCCTTTTTTACTAAATGAACACCCTATTTTCACCTTTGCCGTCATCGTTGCACCTTTGGGATTAAACCTTCTCACCCTAGCTGATATATTTACACCAATAGATGAGACCTTCCACCAAATCGGTGCAATTTAATACCATTTAAATACATCCTCAAAGAGTATTCTATCACCTTATCTCCTATTTACATCCCTATCACACTTTGGGGTGTAATTTATACTCCCTTAGGTCGACCATTTCACCCTTATGGTGTAAAGGTTACTCAAAACACCTATAAGGTGTGTTATTGACATTTTTGGGTGACATTTGAACACCCTAAATGGTGAAAAGTTACGCAACACTATTTACAGTGTAGAGTCCACAAGATTTAAGCAGTAAAATTCCCACAATTTTTTTCATTCTTTTGGAAACATCCGTCTTAAGAGAAATTTTAACGTAATGCATACATATAAAACCGAGTAGATCACAAATTATAGGAATGTACTAAGTCACGTTAACTATAATTGATTATGTTATACCTTATTAATTTTACCGTACTTGAATAGGAAAATGTTCACATAAAATAAAACTAACACAATAAAAAAAAACAAGTTAGAAAGGTCCTTCGGGTAAAGGGATCGTATACCTGAGAAGAAAACTAACAGTTAGATGTAATGGATATGTAGTTTCCGTTAATTATTACATATCATTTGTCTGAATTCAGTACTGAGTTCAGTATTTCTCGGAATATAATCATTGTTATACTGGTGATAAGTAAAAATCCAGATATTGAAAATAATTTATGATTATAGTTAAAATATTGAGTGCCAAACCTATTTTTCTTCTGTATAAAAGTTGTGATATGAATTAAACTCTGATTGTAGTTTTATTGTAATAGATTCATTACTTATCAGTTTATTAATGTAAATTTTTGTTAGATATTTAATTAAAGCCTAAAAGTTTTTATTTGTAAATAATTTTGCCATTCAATAAAATTACTGAAATATATATCTGGAAAATTCAATTAGCCCAATTCTTAGTTATCAAGTTGAAAGTGGTAAACAATCTTTGTTTTACGAGTGTAGTGTATTACACTCAGTACGGTACCAGCATTATTATTATAATGTTTTTTTGTATGTTATTTTGGATTGTTTTAACGTTTGGTAACAAATATATATATGTTACTAAAAACAAGATGGATGATTATAATGCTTTATTGGACTATAAAACTGTTGAAATGTCGGTTCTTTCTCTGCAATAGGCAGTTTAAAAAAAATTCTATCGCCAGATTTGGACTCATATAACAAGCAGAAAGTATTTTAATAATTTAAACTAACCCTATATTGTTCACTAATCTCTTATTCCAAATCTAAAAACACAATATATATTGTAAGCATATTAACAATAAATGTAGCCCATCAATCTATGTTATTTTTTAAGATACATCCCTTCTTGCTTTTTCCAATGCAAAGTCATTTTTAAATATTAATTTAAGCACAAGCATATTTATTGTTAAATAGTCTTTTAATATGTTGTTTTAAAAATAATGTGGGAAACATAGGGAACTTTGAGTTAAAAGTACGTAGGGTATCCGAATTTCTGTATTTCCTTTTTTAGTTCTTAAGTTCTATGAGACGCAAATTAAATATTTATGTAAATTTGTATCTACCATAAAGCAACAACACAAACTTACGTTATGATGGCATCGCTGTCTATACGACCTACTAAAATACTCTTGTATAAGTGTCACACTTGAATCACTTGATATTTGAAAAAAATAATAAAAAGGGGCCGTTGTTCAAATGCTATAATCCTTAAAAGTAATTGCCTACAACATAAACGAAATTATAAGAATCTGTATAACTCAAATTGTCTGAAACAAATAATTAGTCGGCAAACAATTCACAAAAGACTGGAACAAACAAATCGTTTATTTGGTCATCTATGACAGGGTGCTCCATCGAACACATGCCATAAAAAGCTTTTATGTCTTACTCAAATAATGTCTTCTATTTAGAATAGTGTGAGCCCTGCCTTAAAGAGTTATAAACTAATTTTTTAATTTTCTTAAAATATCCAACAGCAAAAGAATATTTTGACAATGGTCGTAATTGTTTTAAACGCTAAAATAAATCAAACATTTCATTTTTACTTCAATTAGAATTTTTCTTCATTTTTTCAATTAATAAGTATAAATATCCTTATAAATTAGAAATTAATAGAAACATTAAGTTCTTTTAACAGCACTGACAGTTCCATAGAAATTATTCTTTCCGAGGAAAGATCCAATACTATGGGCATATTTTACAAACGTATATAGATCAACAAGAGTTAATGAAATTTACACCAGAGAGCCACAACGATGCGCATATTTTACAAACGTATATAGATCAACAAGAGTTATTGAAATTTACACCAGGGAGCAACTAAGATGCGTATATTTTACAAACGTATATAGATCAACAAGAGTTAATGAAATTTACACGAGGGAGCCACTACGATGCGTATATTTTACAAATGTATACAGATCAACTTGAGATATGATATTTTCCAACAGAGAGCCACTTGCATGTGTATTTTTTCTGCGATCAACTTAAGAAGCGAAACCGGGAATATATATATATATATATATATAGAGAGAGAGAGAGAGATTTATTCTATACATTTTGAAAATTTTTCAACACATCCATGTTCTAATTATAAACATAAATACTAATCTTGTTTAAATTTGTTTGGACATACTACATTTATTTTTTTCAAATTACAGAATATTTATTTTTCCAAAAAACATAAAGCACAAGTGCAATAAATAAAAATGTTAGTCTTCTTAGCATTTAAATTATTACTAGACAGTCTCGTGTAAATTTATATAAACAAGTTTCAATACCATTACAGATTTGGGAGCCCTCATCTTTCAACTTTTTATTGAACAACCCTTTCCAGTAACTTCCAAGTAGCTTAAGTAGAAACACAAATACAAACTCCCTGTTCCCTGTTCATTCAGATAAAAACCAACGTGTACTTTAATAAACTTATATTCAAGTATAAATACGAATTAACCCGGTACCGGTATACAATTATAATATTTTTGTTTTGTGGGCGAATATTGTTTATACGTCTTCTCTGTATTTAAATCACCTAAATTGTCTTTCTAGACATAAATGGTAATAAATTGAAAGTTTTATAAAATATGAAACTTTTTACAATTTAAAGCTATATTTAACATAAGGATCTACACTTAAATAAGTTAACAAATATTTCGCATTTATTTTATCGGTTTTCCTTATTCATAAAATGCCACGTAGAGAATATTAGTCTCTTATTACATATTGAGCACGAATCTAAATATAATTTAAAACATAAAAATAATAGTATTTAAAACTATTATACAGTAACAGTTAAAAGTATTTGTTTTGTATGATGTATTTGTGTATGTACACTTTCTTTAATGCTTCGCTATAATTTTATGTTCTATAACAATTAACAAATTAAATTAAATTTATGAAGTGAATCTTGTATATATATTTATTTAATAAAAAAATGCATTTGTAGTTTTCTGCTGTTCCCTATTAATACAGTGTTTTAATGATGTAATTGTAGTTTATTAGCGAATTAGCATAGGCAAGTTGAGCTTTTGCAGTGAGTGGTCAATAAGCCTCGAAACGTTCCCAAGAACACGTATATTCTACTATGCTTTTCAATATTCGTGTGTGTTTTTTTATATTGTTGCAATGTTTATTTTTGTGTTCTCAGTAGACACTTTGGAGATTCAAATGAACCACATATATTTATTTGATTTACCTTTGGTCATTTATGAAATTATTATTTAGTTTTCATCAAGTGGGTTCTGCTCAGTCTGTTAAGTTTTATTTGTAAGTTTAAACATTTCTTGTGAAATAAATTTTTTTTTTTTTTTGTAATCTACTGATCTTTAATGGACGTCGACTAATCAAAAATTGCTACTCAGAAATAACACAATTCAGTCATAATCTTAGGACTGGTCCTTAATTATTATTAATATTAAAAAGAGAATAGTATTAAGGAACACAAATCAATATCATTTTGTAATTTAGTAATTTTGGAGAAGTTAAGAAATTTGGCAAACAGTTTTGAAATTACCGCTCCAAACAACTTCCCTATGATTGGTATATTAATACATAAAATTATTATGAGTATTCAATTTTTGTGATGGCAAAAAAATGTTTTTCTGTTTATCTACAATTAATATTGTTATTTTTGATAGGTAAATTTATAGTGAAAATCAAATATTTATAATAAATGACAATTGACCTAAATTATTAACGCCAAAAATTAACTTACATGTTTAAAAATAACAATCTTAACAGCTAATTTTGTAACAAAGAAAACAATATTTTCATTAAAGATCCGAAATAGATATTAGCACTCATTCACTCTCCAATAACTCTCATATCAGCTAAGCCTCTTAAACAAACTATCACATATGAAAAACATTTAAACTTTTTTTGATTAGTAATGTTACTTTTATATTTATAAGTAACTAGTTCAACAGCCTGTAACCTGTTACAGATAACGGTTTATCGAATTCGATTGTTCTATGATTTTAAATAAGTAATATTGCCTATTGCTGTCATGTGCCAATACAGTTAATATTAAAACATATCCAGGCAACTTAGTATGGAGAATAGGTACTCTATTCTCTATTGCAATATAACAACCTAATCATTTTTAAAGTTGTAAATTTGGAGCAATAATAATAATTTTGTTTTTACTAATAGAGTGTTTAAACTTCTTCAAAGAAATACAAGACTACCCGAAAACAATGTTTTTTTCAAGATGTATCTACGTCAATCTATTGTTTCACCACGTCACAATAACTACGCATACTTCAGTAGTTTATTCAAACATTATTAAATGTGGGGGAAAAAACAATCGTAAGTATAATAACTTATTAAATTTATATTTTCAACTGTTAAACCTTTTCTAATGGCGTTCAATATATTTTAACTTTCTAAAATAATAATGTACACTTTATTTAAAAACATACTACAGTGGTAACTACATATTGTGACCTAAAAGACTACAACTTAAGCATTCTATTTTTTCATAAATGGCTTTAAATAACTGCGTTAGTAATATATTTTCTAATTCATTTACAACTTACTGATAAAGTACTTATATTTTTTTTATTACTAGCCTTATCATTAATTATATGACGGATTAAGCTAATGAAACTAAAACTCGACATAAGATCCAGTCAGCAAAATAATATAAACAATAAAATTGGTGACTCACTAGAGCTTGTGTCAGTGCAACATAGTTTTTTCTCTTATATGAAAATTTACATAGCATGAAACAGAACAAAGATAAATCTGTTACCTCGGCCAATGCACAAGTTGTATAACAAAGTTTGTATTTTCGTTCTATTTTCTTTTTAGCTTATTATGTATATTGGCTAAGCCTTTCATTTATCATTTGTCTTAATAAAAAACAATATTGTGTTGTATTACTACTTCTTAAATATGCTTGGGCCAAATACGTAAAGCTTTTTTGTAATCAGAGATTTTGTTCTTTATTTGTAACAGCCGCACAATTTGTTCGTCGGAATGGACTGTCGAATAAGTGCCGCTGTTGCCACTTTGGTTGCAGAAGATTTTCAATACCTTGAATAGAAATAAATTACTTACCGGACTAATTATGAGTTTAAATAACATTGGGAAATAACTTTCTCGTATTTTAGTTAGTGTAACTAATCGAACAAGTAATTGTCGCAACACTCAAAATATCAAAAAAATGTTTGAAAACTCATAATGTAAAATTTATTATACAAGAAAATCTCAGATTAAAATTAATAAATTTACTTCATACATTTCCTAGCATTCTATTGAATTTTCCACTGAAAAGGCTCACTATTGCTTTTAGATCGTCATTCATGAAATCCCAGATGGTTTCCCAGAATTGTTTATAAAATAAAAATAAACTATTTCATTGGAAATCGCGTTATATTGCTTACATTTTGAAAGGGTTATTTATATTTAAACGTTTTCTAGAATTTATCAATATGTATTGATTAAATTTCCGTACTTAAATAATAAAAGTTTAGCAATCTTTCTGTTATCAAAAACTTATGAAAAATTTTTACGCAAGATTATTCATATTCTTTTAACATAAAATAAAAATGTGGCGTCACGTCAATGTGTTAATAATTTTTCAAAGTTTTTTTTATATTTTAAAATATATAATTTAGATATCTATGCACTTTTGATGCGGTGAACATTAGCTCTCATAATGTTTCAACCATTTTATATTTACATAGATTATCGTATTACTTACAGGTTAATAGAAGACTCAATAAAGTAATGGGAGTAACCAAACTATTCCTTTCAAATATTCTGGCACATTGACGATATGCCATTTTTATTTTAAATTCAAAGGTCAGTAATAACCTTGCGTAACAATGTTTGATAAGTCTTTGATATCAGAAATATTATTAAACTGGTATCTTGTGTAAAATAAGGAATACATATTCATTAGTACTTTAATTTAAGACACTTAAACTTTACAATCTAGGGATAATTAGCCGAGTTCACATTGAAAAGGCACTTGAGGTTTATAAACTAATTTTAATATTCACTTTAAACAATCCACTATGATTGTGCAACAATGTCAATGTTAAGTAACTCATTACGAATACAATGTAGTCTATATAAAAGGTGTCTTGTTGAATAATTAACTAAAAAACACAACAATAAAACATCCAATACAAAGTATTAAAAATAAAATATTTTTTTTATCAAGGTGCCAACTTTCATAAAAGATCTTTCCCCTACAGAACTATGCTACACTACGTTTTGCTTTTGTCATTCTTCCTTGCTTTTACAACAACATATAGCTCAGCTCGGCCTTTTCTTTTCGATTTAGAACAACAATCCAATGTATAAGATTATTACTTATTATTTTAGCAAACAATATGAAATACATAGAACACGAACTTCTCTGTTTAACAAATGTGTTAATCTCAGTTTTAGTACAGATAAAAAAAAGTTAATACCACATTTAGTTTCTGCTTTCTTATTTTGTGACATAATATCGTTAAAATTTCTAAATTAAAACTATTCGTTGAACAAGATCCATCCAATTAGATACAGGTATTGAGGTATTAATAGGTCAAGTTTATTAAATCACAATTAGTTGTTTTGAAATAGAAATATATCAAACAATGAATTGCAATTTACAATAAATATCAAACGTAATTTTTTATTTGTTATTCTTCGTAATAATTTTCCTTCAGACTAACACAAACCATTTCATTATTTTTTCAACATGAATTTTAGTCAACATTTTTGAATAATTTTCTTATTCAATTAGGGTTTACAATGGAAAAAATTAGGGGCAACTATGGTAAATGGTAAATGGTAAATTTTGGTGACCCATTTGGGTTTTTGTGCTATTTTAAATGCATGTATATAAGTTGTTTACTGTAAAGATAAATGGGTGGAGTTTTAAAGTAGCTATGAATATAAGCCAAAAGAAAATTATAACTGATACCTTTGTATCGTATCATATATTTTTATTATTGTTATACAGATAGACATTTACTATGCAATAAGTGAAAGTAGCTTTATTATTGTGAAATAGATAATTATAACAAAAACTTAAATTGTTATAAAACAAATAAATATTGTACCTGTCTTCTTAAACTTAATTTGATAGTAATAGGGGAGTCATTATAGACAAAATCATGAATCATTTGGAAAAAAGTAGGTGTAGCTTGAATTTGAACACATTTTTTAAATTTAGTTTATAAATGGCCTCAGATAAAAAGTTCTCCAAAAGACATTTGTTGGAATTTGCTTGGTAATATTTATTTCACAGTTTTTTTTTTTTTTAACAAATTGAAATATCTCAACAAATTATTTATATTTTTTAACCAAAATGTATACAAATATGTTTTTGAGGGCGCTCGATTCGAATTTGAAATCAAAAATTGAAAATTCAAATCTGCCAATCCAATATGGCCACTATTTGGTAAAATGTTTTATGAAATAACCAGGAAAAAGGGGAAAAAGACAGGTGTTTGTCTTGAAACTATTAAAAATGCATTGGAGAAATCATAAACAATCATTTTAATATGAGAAATTCAAAATGGCTGATTTTCTTAAAAAAAGTGCAGAAGAATTTTCTTAACATAATCTAATACAGAAATAAATAAAACAAAATATAAAACGACAGACATTTTACTTGAATTTATAAAAATTAAGTGATCGCATTCTACAGCAATAATTTTGATATGAAAAATGGGAGATCCAATGTTGTTATCACTCAGACAAATTTTCTAAAAAAAAGTAAAAAACGCAGTGAAAATGGGAAAATGACTAAAATTTTTAACTTAAAATTATTAAATATTAACTAAGGTATTGAATAAAAATAATTTTGATATGCAAAATTCAAAATGGCTGATCCAATATGACTGACTTTACAATTACTTTTATACAGTTTTATAAATGGAAAAAGTTTAATGAAATGAAAGAAGGGACTTTATTTTAAATAAACGAAAATGTATTTTATATTTAACGTAATTCTTATAAATTATTAGAAAATTCAATGTAAAAAAATATTGCAAATAAAACTAACTAATTATCCGGAATTATTTATTCCTCTTCTTCTTTCAATTCTTGTTCATGCTGTACAAATACTATTCATGCTATTCAAACAATCTTAACTTTATTTATAGAACAGTTTGGGATTTAAACAATCATTTTTGTATTTATTTAATTTAAAAAAAAGTTATTTATACAATTTTCAGAGGTATAATATCAACTGCATCCTAAAGTAAACATTTCAAACTTCAAATAGAGCGACGTTTTGTGCTATACTTCAAGAGTAGATTGTGAAAATTACAAATATTTATCAGCAAAATTACGGTAATGAGAGCATTTTGACTATTTTTACTAAAAAATGTTTGAAGTTCCACTTCATATACATATTGTACAATTATTTACAGACTTAATTTTTACTCGCAAATATGAATTTACAATAGCTGAAGCATTGCCCTTTCATTTGCAGATAATCCCATTCGAATTGATCAATTAGTTTAAAAGTTATAACAAATTCAGTGCGCAGCTGCGCGGCCGGACTGTATATAAATTCCAAGCCGTATAATTCGAGTTATCAACAAATAATTTTACAGCCTACAGTTTTATTTTAGAAAAAAGTTTAAATGTGCTTTTTTATGGGGAATTTTCTGTACTTTTCAAAACTTACAACTTAATTTCAACTTAATTTGTTTATAAAAAAATGTTAAACCATTTTTGGTGGAGACTTTTTTAATGTGTTGTTTGTAATATGATTCTAAAGAGGTTTATCCTCGTACCCACTTTTTCCATGTCAAAATCTACATTCAACAAAGGATACATTTGTTAAACTTAAAAATGTAATGTAAATAAGATGTTGTAATTTGCATCTTACGTTTATCCATTTAATGTATAAAAAGAGTGGATGTAAAAATAACACCAAGCTGCACTGGCGTGTCATTCATAAATTTAAAGACATTTTATTATGTTTTGTTATAAGTTATTTATTTATGACCTTATGCAAAGAAAACCAATAAGTTTTCGTGTTGTATTTTCTTAAACGTAGTCTTGTTCAATAAATGATGACATTAAAATTATTATTTATACTATAGTATATAATATGTGATTTGTTGATGTATATTCAGTACATTATTTTATGATTATAGTAACAGAAATTATGATTTTAGTAACTTTGATCTCCCCAAACCCCTCCTAAAATTTCGAAATTTTTCATAAACTTTCTTAGTGTGCACCTATGGCCCTAGAGGAAGCTATATACCAAATTTAATTTCAATCCGTTCGGTAGTTTTGGAAAAATCGTGATTTAATAACTTTGATCCCCCCAAAACCCCCCTAAAATTTGAATTTTTTCAAATCCTTTCTTAGTGAGCACCTACTTCCCTAGAGGAAGCGACATACCAAATTTCATTCCAATCCGTTCGGTAGTTTTTGAGAAATCGTGATGAGTGAGTCAGTGAGTCAGTGGGTTTTGCTTTTATATATATAGATTAGATGTTTTAAAACTTAATTGTTTTATCTCATAACAAAGTGTTCTGGTAGCTTTTATGGCAAGACATATATAACAGTTTTTGGTTAGCCTTGATATGCAAGATTTGTAGCTTTTAACTTCAGTACAGCTTGCCAAAACACTGGAATGAAAGTAAAAGACATTAGCTGTTTTAAAAGCTAATTATTTATCTAATAACAAAGTGTTTTGATAGTATCAAGGCAAGACATATATTGCAACTTAACTAACCTCAAATGTTCTAAAAGTAATTTATAGCATTGTTTTCGTTTAAAAAAATATTGTCATTTGAAATATATAGAAAATTATCTTTAAACATAATTATTTCACATTTTTATAAAATATTTTGCCAACCTCAATTATAACAGAATTACAAGATTGTTCAGAATATGTAGAGTTTTATCTGGAAGCACTTCAATAATATTACAAATCAGATAGTTTATCTAACCTGGTTTGCAGAGAGAGTTAAATCTTCATAAGAATGTGCGCAGTGTGAATTTACGAAGCGAGTGTTCAGGCCTAGCTACTCACGTTTTGCTAAGCTGTGCTAGATTGCTCTACCGACTGTAATAGTCTAACTCACTTAATAAGATAGTTCTGTGATTTTATTTTCAAATTTAGTATTTAAATATTTAAGTTGTTAAGCTAAACATATCCTCTAAGAATCAACGGTTACTTATTGTTTAAATTACAACTAGCGTGCTGTTTATTAAGTTTTACAATTTTCACAGTTTGTATATTATTTATTAAGTTATCACCGGCAGTCTGCATTTCTTCCAAACTCTTTGCATTACATACTTTACATTATTTAATATTAGTCTGTTACTGATTATACGTTTTAAAGTTATGCTGTAACAAAAATAATTCTGTAAACATTTTTCTTGACGTGTAAATGCGTGAATTCTGCTCAAATGAATTTAAAAATAATTTATAGTTTACTTATGATAAATTTGACTTTATATTTCTTGTATACTATTTTACTTTTGCAAGGATATATAGTGTTCATCCTCATTTATTTAGATCTATGGTTTATAGTCCATAAAGTCATATTTCTACAAAGAAAAATAAAACTTTTAAATGCAAAACATGTTTAAGGTCTTAGTAATTCCTGCTTACAGCATACACATTAGTTTTAACTCTTGAAAAAGGAAATGTAATTTATTTTGGGCTTTATTTTAGGAGTAGTACTATTAAGATATTTGTTATTTCTTTCTTTAGAGAAGTTTAACTTAATGTTATTATTGGAAGGCCTTGAATTTTTTTAATGAAAACTATTGTTAGTTCAAAAGAAATTATATTTTCTAATATTTGTGTTTAGTTTTAAGTTATATAAAACAAATCAAGTGAGTTTCCGAACAGCATAGATAGTTTAGCAGCAAATTAGAAAATTATTGAAAAACTTGAAGAAATGCCTCAGAATAGATACACAAAAGTATTGATAATTTATCGAGTCATATTTATGAAATGGAAGTATTGTATACGATTGTAGGGAATTACGGCACAAAGACTTCAGCCAAGCGTTAAGAGCACTGATTGTTACAGAAAACAGAATGGAATTGTAATATTGTATGTTTACAAACAATGTAGTCATTCATTCGTTCTGTTGAAAAGTTTTCTAATTTCTACAATATATTAAATTATATTGTACTTTCAAAAGTGCTCTATGTACTTTAAAAATATTTAAGCTTAAATTATTCGTTTGTAAACATTTTTACTTGTTTCGTTTTAACTTTATTCAAAATAGTTCATTTAACTCAGTAAATAAGTTTTGTTTATTGTTAGTTCAGACAGGGCAACTATTTTTTACATTATATTTTCCAGTTTAATATGGCGTATTTTCCTGCCAATTTAAATAATTTAGTATTCAAATAATAAAAATGTTCAGTATTTAGAAAATATTTAAGTTTTATTCTTATTAATTGTTTTCCTTCTTTAGTTTTACATCTAAGTACCTTCTCAGTTTTGTTTTGATAACTCTATCCTGGAAGGTCATTAATTTCATAATTAAGGAACCCGTCAAGGCTAAGTTCAACCAAGTAGAACAATTGTCATTCACCCGGTATAATTTCATATCAGAGAAGAGACGTTTGAGAACATTCAAGGAACGCATGGACAAGCCAACCGTTTTTTGACTAACAAAGCATCTTGCAAGTTTTAGTCACGTAACTCAAACCTCGTGTGTCCAAGGCTCGCCATGTTTCTAACACTCGCTTCGTAAATTCATACTGCACACATTCTTATGAAGATATAACTCTCTCTCTGCAAACCAGGTTCGTTAAATTATCAGATTTTTAATATTATTGAAGTGCTTTCCAGATAAAACTATACACATTCTGAACAATCCTGTATTTTTTTAATAATTGAGATAGACAAAATATTTAATGAAAATCTGAAATAACTATATTTAAAGATAATTTGCTGTATATTTTAAATGACAATAATTGTATTCGGTCGCACTGGTGAGATCCATCGGTAGGTAGATGACGAATCCACCGCACCGGAACCCTCTTGTCGAATGTTCAAAGGATGTTACTCCAACCAACAGAGCCTCCGGCCGTCTCACGAACCTCTGGCCCAGTATCTAGGTTTCTAGAATCTTTTATAGCTTACTGGGTTAGCACAACTAGGCTTCTTAAGTGTGCCTTGCTTCTGCCAGCCATTGAACCATATTTTGCAGTGTTACACATCATTATTTTCTGTGTCCTTGTTTTACCGCTTTTGAATCTTAAACTACTTTAAGCGGTAATCCTAATACAATGAATTACCTTATAAAGTCCGTCTTGTGACTTCAAATTGTTTTGATCTTATTCGTTACTACATGTTTCGAAGTATTTCCTACTTCATCATCAGGTACCTGAACAATAACAAGAGGTACCTGATGATGAAGTAGGAAATACTTCGAAACATGTAGTAACGAATAAGATTAAAACAATTTGAAGTCACAAGACGGACCTTATAAGGTAATTCATTTTATTTAATTGTGACTTGGTACCCAAAAAATCCATATTGAATTATACTATTTCCTATACTAATTATATGACTATGCATATAATCCCTAACCCTACACTACTAACACATGGTTAAAGCAAATTTTAAAATTATTATAATATATAAAACGAGATTTCATAAACCCCTATTTATTAATATTACAATTTAATTCATTTTAATTATTTCCCTTAATATTCTAAATATAATACATAGTTACATATTATCAAAAGAAAGTTTTGATTTACATATATGTAACTAAAGTTAACAGTACTCTTGGCTTCAGCAAAATGTTAAAGTGGTGGAGTTAAGTAGGCTTTATATGGATTACCTTTTTTATATGGCACATTGTAATCTAAACTTGATGGTATTAAAAACAAATGCATTAATGTATGCTGAATACCGCATAGAGATTGAACATATTAAGTAAAATATATTACACGAACAAAACTATTTAATTTATTTAAATTTTGTAAGTATTTAAAAAATGGCATTATTTTACGTAATATCTCAAAATAGGTTTTATTACCAAAGAAACTAATGACATTTAAAACCTTTTGGTTTTTTGTTTGTTATTATTTTTAACCTTTGTGTTGCTATATATTTTTAAAGCAGTGTTTACCTAACTACATTTGGAATTGAATGTTCTATCGTTTTGGGCATAGTTGCTCGTGGTAAGTTTGGGAGTATTATACTAATCACAAGTGATTTATTAATCTAACAGGTTTTCCTGTTTCAAGACTGAAATGCCGTACTTACTAAAGTAATTAAGTTTTGTTTGCAACCTTATAAAAGTAATCAAACTATCCGGGTCATAAGCGGAGTGCTAGTACATAGTATTTTGTGGCATTGTCAAATGACACCTCTTCAGGTTGAACTGCATTGACAAGAATTTTTAAAAGTTGGAAAAAAGAGTTTTAAAATAACTTAGTTTGCTACATTTTATATTTAATCTTCAGAATTGGAACTATTTTCTCTGGAAAAACTTTTTTCTCAAATACTTCCTTATCAACTCGATTAAATATCCCTAAAATAATTTGTTCTTTTACCAAAATTTTCAGTTTAAGTAAGTCTGTTTTAATTTAAAAAAAAATATAGTATAGATTCAATAGCTTTTTTTATATATTATTTTTACACTATCTCCTGAACGAATAGGTAAAATAATACCTTTTTTGTTTCACCTTTAAAAGACTTTCAAGAGGAATAACTTTTTGTATTGGCTATTGAGTTTAATTCAATGACTTAAGTTTCCTGCTCAAAAGTTTGTGTCCTAATCTCGAAAAACCTTAGTGCAAATGTTGATAGTCTAAAAAAATTAACCCCAACCCTTTCCAACAGAACGCATCAATGACAGGAGTTAGGAGGGATAAGACAGATATTTTTATGACATTTTATTTGTTAGTTATACATAAACACTCATGTCGGTATCACTTCATAGTTTTTATGTTTTACAACTATAAAGTAACAGTCGATTTATTATCACCTGTAACTCTATTCGGTTTATTGAAGCTACAATCAATGCCGGAGTAGCAGGAACAGGTTACCCCCGAAACAATTAACTTATGATGTTAATATAGGAATACTTTATTGAAATTTTCTGAGGCGCTATATAACTAATTTAGATAAACACTGGTATTGAGTTCCTGAAATGCTGTATGGAGTTAAAAAAACTGTACATAAAAAAAATATATATAAATAAAACACGCACAAAAAAAAGTAAAAGAAAAACTACAACAGTAATGATCAAAATTAAGTAAACAAGTTTCCCGTTTTTCAGATGATCATTATTTAAGCTTATCATGGTTTTAAATAAATATACTACCTCAAAAAAGATAGCACAATAATTCTAGTTGTTGACACAATTTAACCCACATTGACCAACAGCATATTTCCATTAGACATTGTTAACCTCAGCATTGTTTTTGTTTTAATTTTGGATTTTTTCTCTGAATGATGTAAGGAATTGGAAATTCATATTTCTGCTAGTTGTCTACAACATATAAAAGGAACATCCATAATAATATTTACCTAAATCACATCAGTAGTAAACTGACCGTAGTTATAGTAACTAAACGAATTCTAACGTCATAGCTAATATATTTCTGATACATCGGCCTCCAACCAGTCCAGAATTATTTTAGATGGTCAATCCTTTCCCTGCAAACATCACTTTAATATTTTCAATCAATACTTATACTTTAACCTTTGTCGTTCAACATACATAATAAGATTTTAATACATCAATAAATAATTGGCTTAAATGCTCAATAAATTCCTATTATACAGAAAGTCAACATTTAGTTTTCTTCATTCATATTTACTTTATGTATTTTAATTATTCTTTTGCTTGGCTGGAAACTAATTTAAATTTATTTGTATTTTTGTTTAACAACTATAGTTTATAAGTTTTTAAATGATGATAATACAAATTTTTAATATTAAATATAAGTAAATAAACAATACATGATATGAAATAAGTTTCGTTATTTTAAACTGTTGCAAAAAGTATATAAAATCTTAACTATGTATTGCTATATGTTAAAAGTGACTTCTTTTTCTGCAAAGGATAATTTTGTTCATAGCTAAAATATATTTAAATACAAACATTGTTTTCTGTAGAAATATTTAAAAAAAACCCAGAGAGAAAAACAGTTACTGAACGTAAAATATATATTAATTATTGTAAGAGTGCATTCCACCATATTCTAGGAAAGCACTACCGTATTATTGTAAATGGACCCTACAATTTTAAAATAAGTTTTGAATTAGATTTGTTTGATTGCTTTAAAAGTATAATGAATGTATGTATGAACGTAATGAACGTATAATGTAATTTTTGTAACCATTACTCCGGAAAATAAAACTTTTAGGGGAATATTAAACGGTAAGACAATTACAACAAACATTAAACAATTTTTATTTACTTTCACTTTTAAGTAGGGGTTCAATAAAAAGTCCTTGTATTAGTAGCTACAACGCTGTATCAATTTCATAACACTTCTACGATACCGTATAGATTTCTCAGCCTACTGCATTGCAGGTCCTTCTACAACTCAGAAATTCTGTTCCATCTTAATCTGACCCAATAAAACATATAGGTTTATAGACTCTCTGGTCGAGTTTCTGATGTACTATTTGTTTCTATTTGAAATCATTACTAAGTTCGCAACAATTTTATTTTCACTGTCGCTAAAGTTTATGTTGTAAAACAATTGTAATACATTTATTACCAAATACAAATTATTTTTGTTTGACTAATTCTATTAATTAACAGACATTTAGGAATACAATTAAACTTTAAAATTTGTAGTAATTTTTTTTTTATAAATTGTATTTTGTTCCACTAAAGTAATTAAAAGCAGCTATCATATCATCATATCTTAATAATTACCTATTAATATATTGTTTATTATCGGACACAGTTTGTAATGCATTTTAATAATTTGTGTTATTTATTGTAAAAGCATATCCCAAAAGTAAACACAATAGCATCAGTTGAAATTTGTGAATACAATAAATAAATGTTTTAGATCAATTCAATGAGTTTAATTGTACACATCATGTTCTAACAATTAGTTATTATTACAACTTGTACGTACTTATCCCAAGTAAATATATACAGTTATTATAGAAGCTCTAAGTACTAGTACTTTTTTAAATTAAGCCTTTTTATCGTTGTAGTCAAATTCGTTTACAATAAGTATTATGTGTTTTAACTAGTATGGTTAAGCTCTAATGCCTCTTTGCCGGTAAGGTACGAACACATTACCAGATCACCACTAAACTTAATATATAATGGTACAGAACAGGTATATAATGGATGGAATTGAAAATAAAGCCATTCTCCTTACCATTATTCATACATTTTGTTTCTTTGACAAACTTTCGGAAGTATTTAACAGGAACTAAGATATTGTAGATTTAAGTTTACACAGAAACATTTTAGAGATAGTTTCAAGCTCTAAAAAGAGCAGCGACTCTTGATTTTTGAGTGCTTCTCAAATCTCACTAGGATTCAAATCCGTAGGAAATAATATGTTACATTAAGCTTTTACTATTTAATAAATTCCGTGTACAAAAGTTCAATAAATTAAGAATGTACAATAAAGATCTCCGCACTGTACTATTAAATCTACCAGCATTTATTTTACTATACATTCTGCCAAATAATAATTTTCATAACCCATTATCTCATAATTTAATAGTTGAAAGTAATATTAATCACTAATATAATTTTTAAATAAACTATAATACGAACATTTAGATTCGCTTAAAAAAACCATTATAATTACAAAAGACTTTCTTTGAACAAATTCTCTCAAATAACGTTACTCAAATCAGACATTAAATTATGTAATGTATTTAATTTAATTTTCAACGTGTAAAACTACAAATTATATTTATTTAACTTAAATTTACATAGGTTTTGTGCATTTACTTTTAACATACTAGTTACACATTTCTGAATGTCGGGTTAATGTTGAAATTAATTTTGCTCATCAGATTTAGTAAAATTTTATGTATAGTAATAATAAAAAAAAAACAAAAAAATGTTGATCATAAACATCTACATGTACAAATTTATGTTTCTTTGCTTCACCCTAGTAAGGTTCATGGTAACATTAATGTTAGAGTGCTCTAATATCAAATGTTAGCGATATGAGTAAATTTTACAATTTCTCAGCTTCCGACAAAATAATGTATTTCTGGGCAGATAAATGAGTCAATCTTTTTATATTTTTTGCAAAAAATATTTATTAAGAAGGAGTCAGTTTAAGAATTCTTGAACAAAATATCAAATTTTTTTTCTAAAACAGTTGTAATGTATTAAACCTTTCCAGCAATTGTATAACAACCTGCATAATTAACTCAATCAATGCCCAATTCAAATGACACTATACTTTGAAAAAATTATTTTTTAAACACTAAATATTATGTGTATTCGTTATAAGTAAATTTAATTTTTCATTATGAAATAATTTGTATTTTCTTTATATTAGTTATGTATTTATTCATTATACTGTATACACTTTTAATTTATGGTTAAAACAATGAAAACTATTTTTATTTTATTGAGCATGTAAACAATTCACGTAAAACCACATTAAACAAATTTGTATTCAAAACTGTTTAAGTAATTCTTTTCTTTTAATATGTAATTTATGGAAATTATTTTAAATAAATACCCACAAGCAATTTTAGGTTATTTTAAAATACATTGAATATGTGTGGAGCAAATTTACATTATTTTGAATGTAAATGTAATTTTTACATAATGTTAAATAGAATTAAAGTTAAATAAAATTAAAATTTTTAAAACATAATAACATCATATACACTTTGATTGCCGAAAAGAACATGTTGTATACATAGTTTGAATAAATGTATTTGGTAACCTCTGAAACTTTGAAGGCACTCAGAAATTGAATACAGTAGAATTTTCAGCTAACAAAAATTTAAATATTGGTACATAATACTAACTGTTTCAGTAACTTGGAATAATGTACAACAAATGCTAATATCTTTTAAATACAAGTCCCATATACAGAATTCAGTCTCTTTTTTCTGAAAGTACCCGAAACGTAACTAGTGTTTAGAAACTTCCTTCCGTTAACAGTATCTTAGAAGCGAAGTAAATTACTAGGAACTTCAGATCACATTATCTCTGAAACATTTGATATAACCCAGCAAGAACTCAGGTAGGTGAGTACAAAACTAACTATACATTGCCTTAGAAAATAATAAACTTCAGCCTCATAAAATTATCGAAGAATTCAGTAAACCCATAAATACTAATATTTCTTTCTGCAGCTGAAACACAACTTGAACTGATGCTCCCCACAAACAGGGGTATTTCACATTTATTGCAATAGGTCGTTGTGTGTCTGTATTTTGAATATGGGAAAACTCTGCAGTATACACTTCTTCCTTTATATAGCTTATGGACAATTGGAGGTTCAGAAGATGAAGGCGCATGATCAGGTTGAGATGTTGAAAGGTCAGGTTGTGAAGAGGTTGTTGAAGATTCCCCGAGAGAATGATTTGGTCTTAAAACCTCTGAAATCATAGTTTTTAAATCCGTACTCTGCGTCTGAATTTCAAGACGATACCGTCTATATCAAAGATCACGAAAGAATACCGTTGAAGGACGGGCTTGTGTACACCGAGACCTTGAACGCTCCCATCGCCTTAGTGCGACGTTGTCACGTTCTTCCCACGCTTCTAACTGAATACTGCTGACTCAACGCATTTATAATTCTTTAAACTCTGCTCTCAAGACGCAAGCGGTAAATACCAGGAGTGTTCGAGGCTAGTAGATATGGCGACTATGGTCTTTGATATAAGTGGCTAATGCAGCTTCGAACTCAATTGGAACATAAAGTTAATTCTTGAAAGTGGACGGTCTTTTTTGTTCTTTCTTCGTTTACCATTTCCTACGTTTGCTTGTTGCTCCTGCTGGTTTTTCTTCGGTGAAAGTTATGCTCGTATATCATATATGTTTTTATACATGTCATGTTCAGCATATCATAAAATACACAAAGGTTCCACCGCCTGGTTTTCCGACCACAGTTCATGTTTCCACACATCAGATCAAAACTGTCCACCCCATCCTTCGTCTTGTTATACTCTAAACTGATGAGTTGCTTCCCACTAGCTTCATCTATCCCCCCATAATCTTGCATTGATGAAACTAATGTCACCAAGTTATTAGTTTTTGGCTTGCTATTAGGACATAGCAGTTCATGGAATAAGAAGATTCTAGAACCAACGGGACTGTTTTTGAATTTTACGTCTATTTATTCTTTTTTATTGTCCCTATGACCTTGAGTTTCATTTCCCTGAGAGCCTTTGAAACCGGTTTCACTCCAGTGAACCAATTATGCACAGTGATTTTATGGCTCCATAAAACATTCCGGCACTTTAGGCTTGATGTACAGAATCCTTCCCCAAGTACAGAACTGTTTCACTCATATTAGGTACATGAATCACAGGCCATTACAAATTTACTGCCATATTTGTTAGGTTTGATATATGTACATTTTAAATTGTACCGTAACACGAAACCTAATAATAGCACTTAGTCATTATTTTATAATAATATAATATAAAGACATATAACACCTTAGTTATATTATCTAATCGTAATTACATAGAAAAAACAGAAAACGTTTTTAGTGAAAACAATATAACTAAACTAAAAACCGACCCTACTGAAAGGTTTAACAAAGAAATAAAAACGGCTATCAATTCATGCAACCACATTTTCAACAAAAACAAAATTAGACAAATAAAAATGATCAAACCATCCGCACCTAAATTAAGATCTCTACCGAAAATCCACAAATCTGAATGCCCTATAAGACCTTTAGTTAATTTCATAAACGCTCCCACGTACAGGCTGTCGAAAAAATTGGATCAAATATTGAGAAACAACATAACTTTCATCCATAATTATTCATTAAGAAATAGCGCAGACCTTATTAATAAATTGAACTATATAGAAATAAATAAAAACAGTATACTAGTTTCATTTGATATAGAAAACCTGTACACAAATGTACCAATATCTGAAACATAGAAATTATAAAAAACAACATATTAGACAATAATACCATGGAACACGACAGATTGGACGAACTAATCTTACTCCTTAATACGTGCTTAAAACAAAACTACTTAGTTTTTAAAGATGTTTTTTACATACAAAACAAAGGATTAGCCATGGGTTCTCCACTCTCTAGCGTGATGGCAGAAATATTTCTAAATTATATGGAAACTAAATACATAATGCATACTTCAAATCAATTTCAAAAAGATATACAATTTTACTACAGATACGTTGACGACAGCATTTGTCTGTTTACGGGTACTGTAAGACAGTTAAAAATGTTCACCAACTACTTGAATGGAATACACCCATCACTTAATAAATTCACCAACGAATTAGAAACAAACAATAGCATTAATTTCCTGGATTTAACCATAATTAAAAATATCAACAAATTCAATTTTAAAGTATACAGGAAACCAACACAGACTGACCATACAATACATGCAACATCCAATCATCCCCATAACCACAAAATGGCAGCCTATTCCAGCTTTGTACACAGAGCTCTCACCGTACCCATGAATACAGTTGATTATAACAAAGAAATTAATATAATAAAACAGATCGCAGTTTCGAATGGCTATGACCACAAAATAATTGACAAATTGGTGAAGAATAAAACTAAGATATGCAAACCTACCATAAAAGAAAAAACCACATATATCAGCACGGAATTCCATGGACTAGTAGAGAATGTCGCAGGAAAGATATTTAAAAAACAAGGTTACACGTTAGCATTCAAAACAGGAAATAATTTAGGAAATGCATTAAAACCTAGAAATAAAGAAAAATGCCCATTCAATGCAAGCGGCGTATATAAAATATCTTGTGACAATTGCCCTAAACACTATATCGGCCAAACGGGAAGATCGTTTAAAACCCGATTTAAAGAACACTTACCGAAAAGAAACCTCAACCCAATAAAATCAAAATTTGCTGAACATCTAGTAGAAACAGCCCACAATTACTCCAATATAGATAGCAATATGCAAATATTACATAAATGCTCAAAAGGGCCAATTATGAATGTCCTAGAAGAATTCCAAATTTACAAACAATGTATTTCTGATCCATCTATTTTATTAAACGAAAAAGTCCACTTTCAATCGAATACCATCTTCGACAGTATAATTAAATTAACCCCTTCAACTAGAAGACATAACCACCCGCAAAACTAGTTTTTTTTGTTCAGTACTGACTAAGCAATGAACCAGTGAACACGTGTGTCCATGTTATATGACATAATTAACATTGCGATTATTTTAAATGTAGTTTTTTGTGTTTCAAAGTGTTGTGATGTGTTGTGTTGTGTGTTTTTGTGTAATTTTTAAAGTGACGAGCATTTAAATTAAATGCTATAACATAAAAGTTTCGGTTTGACAATGCCTGAATGTAAATAGGCGAAACGGTCGTCACCGATTACAAAAACGATTACTGGACTGCGAGCAGTTATATATAAATAAGGTATTTATTTAATTATAAGTATAAAAAGTTTATCCCAGATTTCACTAACAGGGGAGAATTTGTTATCTTTGATCCGTTCTTCTCGCGTGTTCTTATTACCAAAGCGCCAAGTATTCACCAAAAACCTGAATGGCTAACAGGATAGCTCGATATCTAAATCCAAAAGTCGTCGCATCGAACAAATAATCTGCAGACAATGATTGGTCTCATTAGCGGCGGAAAGAATAAACGAACCAATGAGCGCTTTAGGTTCAATCACACCTTTCATTTGGCTAACAGTGGATTCTTGCTTTCCGTAACTGCGTTGTTGCCGAATAATTTCTTCATTGGAATTAATGAACGCTTATTCCACTAAGTTATGAATAGTTTGGAATAATCTATCGGTTCATACGCCTTTCTAACATCGAGGATGGGACCTGGTGCAATATGAATTGTATTTTTACGAGGTCATTTACTTTTCTGCGTCAGTCGCTATGTGGTTGATTTCCGTTTTAATCGATATTTACTTGATAAAATTTCTTCGTCATATGTCATTTTTTATAACCTTAGTTAGCTTTTTGATTACTTTATTAAATTATCTTTTCTTGCTGGTTTTTCCTTGACGTTTTAATAACTTTAATTTTCTTAGTGGTAGAGGGTTCTTCAATTTATTCAACAGATGTAGCTAATTCTTCATCGACACCTTCACATGCATTTGATTGAAGTCAGAATCCACTTCTGAGTTATCCTCATCGCTGTCCTCTTTACCTCAGGATCTACATCTCCAGCTTCTTCGTCATCTGACCTATGTAGAAGCAAATCAGCAACGTCGTCCTATTCATAAATCCTCTTAATAATACTTTTTTTGTAACAAAATTAATAACAGAAGCTGTACTGAAAAGCGTATAAGTTGCCTAATAGAACGGAAGAATAACAAATCAAATAATTATTGAAGGTATATAAACAATGATAATTATGATTTTGAAAGGAACACTGTGACAATAAACTATCAAATAAACGGTACCAGGAACTGGCACATACTTTCTCACAAACATAATTATTGAAATTATTAAACAGATTCACGGTGACTTGTAGGGTGGGGGTAGGAGAGGTGATTTTGTATTAAAGTTGTTTTCCCATAAAAATCCATAAAATAACGGAAAACCAACTTTTCTCAAAAACGGCTCGAACGATTTTGATTAAAATTTTACAGTTTATAGTACTTTAGGTCCCTAATAAACTATAAAATTTTAATCAAAATCGTTATAGCCGTTTTTGAGAAAAGTAGATTTTCCCGTTATTTTAAGGGTTTTTATGGGAAAATTACCCTTAAAATAAAAAATTAACAAAAATGAAAAAAACGCCTGGAGATACCGTGGATTAGTACCTTCATACCAAGTTTCATCAAAATCGGACGTCTGGTTTAGGCTCTAGGTCTGATAACATCCACACAGACACACAGACACACATACAGACATACACACAGACATCACTCCGAAAACCACTTTTTTAGGTTCAGGGGGACCCAAAACGGATATTTCCACCAAAAAGTCAAACTCGAAAATTTTTACGAATACAATACTTTCTCCATATACTATGGTATAGGGGGAGAAAGTAAAAATACTTGAAACAAGAAAATGAATAACAACTACATAGGTACTTACAATAGACATTTTGTACTATCTATATTGTGATAGAGATGAGTGAAATATATACACACACTAAAAGGTTTTGGATGGTAGGGATGAGTAAAAATTACAAACAGAGTACGGTGTTGGATAGTAGGTATAAGTATAAATGACTCACAAAACAGCCATATTGTCAGTAGTAGGTATGAGTAAATATTACTCACAGAACTAAGAGTATGACTGTAACTGTGAGTAAGAACGACAAAGACAATTTTCTACAGATTGTTGGAGTAAGTAAAGTTAATTCAGTAGAGTTCTGAATTACCTGGTAAATGGCGAGAAGGGTCTGACCTGTGATACTCGCCTAGACTAACTACTGGAACCTCACTCTGTGGGAAGCACCAGCTTTTGCTGTCTGCCTAAGGAAAATCTATGGAAGCTTGAGACATTGTGTAAAAATTACTCATACTTGCCATTCTAGGGTTCATTGTCCTCTATAGACTCAAAATATTTTCGAAAAATTTCAGTAAAAATTAAAAACTTTATAAATTTTTATTTATTACAATTACTACAATCTAAGGGGTTGAAATGGGGTTGATAGCACTATGCAATAAATATTAATTTAATTATATCCCTAGAAGTTATAAAGGTAAATGTGTGCAATATTATTCTTAAATAGCATACAGACCATTTACAATTCGATTACTTACGTCATGCAATGAAATGGGAGAACTACCCTTAAAATAAATCAAGCAATAGCAAATCGTTGACAGGTCCACTAATATTAGTAGAGACGGCGATACTATAGCGTAAAACCAATCAGAGGGCCGGATTTGGTCACGTGACTTAGACCACGCCCATTTAGGCTTCACCTGGACCCGACCCATGCTATGCCGCCATCTTTTTTCCGCCATTTTGTTTCCGCCATCTTTTTTCCGCCATTTTGTTTTTTGTCAATAAATTTGGATTTTATTTAATTTAAATTGAATTATTTTCTTTTAAAAAAGTGTGGGTATCACTGAGATTCGAACCGGCTACCACCAGAGCCAAAGTCCACGACGTAACCGATTGAGCTACGGCGCCTCTCTTGGTATAGAACGTTTTAGTCGAGTATATAAGTTTAACAGCTGCCATACTTGTACTTGTAATATAATGTAAAATACATTATATGTTTCTATCGATCTTTTCCGAGTCCAACCGAACGTAAGGCTGTGCACTTGTAATATAATGTAAAATGCATTATATAACTGTTTCTACCGCCCGGACATGACCGAACTTAAACCCTTGTAATATAATGTAAAATGCATTATATAACTGTTTCTACCGATCTCACCCGAACTAAAACCCGGACTTGATCGAACTTAAACCCTTCTAATATAATGTAAAATACATTATATAACTGTTTCTGCCGATCTTACCCGAACTAAAACCCCGGGCCGAACTTAAACCCTTGTCATATAATGTAAAATACATTATATAACAGTTTCTACCGATCTTACCCGAATCCATCCGAACGTAAGGCTTCGCCGTGCCCTTGTAATATAATGTAAAATACGTCATATAACTGTTTCTGCCGCCCCGAACTAAAACCCGGGCTTGACCGAACTCAAACCCCTGTCATATAATGTAAAATACATTATATAACTGGTTCTACCGATCCCAGCCGAACTAAAACCCGGACTTGACCGAAATTTAACAGCCTACATTAACCTTGTATGATAGGCCTTACGTTCGGTCGGACTCGGGTTTTAGTTATATAATGTGTTTTACGTTATATCACAAGGCGACCGTCCGACGGTAGCTCGTTCTGGTAGAGAATCAATGGCCTGTCCGACGGTAGCGCGTTCTGGTAGAGAATCAACCACCCCGTTCGACGGCAGCGCTTTCTAGTAGAGAATCTTGGAACTATCACCCCGTTCGACGGCAGCGCTTTCTGGTAGAGAATCAACGGCCTGTCCGACCGTTCTGGTAGAGTTCTTTACATTATATATATATAATTGTTTCTACCGACATCTTACCCGAGTCCATCCGAACGTAAGGCTCCTCGCTGTGCCCTTGTAATATAATGTACAATACATCATATAACTGTTTCTGCCGATCTTACCTCCGAACTAAAGGCTCGGGGCTTGACCGAACTCAAACCCTTGTCATATAATGTAAAATACATTATATAACTGTTTCTACCGATCTCAACCGAACTAAAACCCTGGACTTGACCGAAGTTTAACAGCCGACATTTACCTTGTATGATACAAGTGGCACAGTGTAATGTAATGTAAAATACATTGTATAACTGCTGTTTAACATAGTTGGTTAACGAACTTTAATCCTACATACAGGGTGCGGTAAGAAACGCATCCGGTCTTGTATCTGTATAAGAAATTGATTATAGCAGCACTACTTTAAAAACCTTGTTATTTTAAACAGCTGATGGTATATTGAGCGCTTTTTACACTGCGCTTTCTCAGCAAATCTTTTTCACAATTAATTATCTCATATTATTATTATTATTACACTAGGGTGATAAGAAAATGACACAATAAATGCATTTTAACAGTATAATTTATTAAATTTCACTCTCAGTACAACAATATTATTATTATTTATATAAATACAGTGACAATCAGTCCAATATATTACACTCTCTCTCTCTTCTTATTTTCACCATTTTAGTCCACTATTGTTAGTTCCACCGTTTTACCGACGATAGCAGTAACTACAATTTTTTTCCCTACAAGCTCTTCTAGCTCCGCCGAAGAAAATACGTTGGTATAGCGATTTGGTAGAAAGGTTGATCGCACTTCGTTTTCATCAAATTGTATGTCACAAAGAATACTCGAGCCGTATTTGGTCATAACAGGCCTAATTTTACGTATCACATATTGATGATTGATTACCAGAGTATTTATCGGCACACTTTCGCTTGATTTAATCGAGTTAAATCGTTCCTTAATAGAAGCCATAATACTTATTATGAAATTGTAAAATTACAACAGTACAGGTAGAGAGCAATATCACAAGCCGTTAGCTACTGTAGAACTGATTAACTGTCCAGAAATGCTTCCTTATATACAGAGAGAGAGAGAGAGAGAGGAAGAGAGAGAGAGAGAGAGAGAGAGAAAGAGAGGGAATAATGTTCCAACGAGAATGTGTAGAAAGAGGGTGGGTGCCTGGTGGGGGAATGACGTCATATTAAATGGTATACACTTTTTAAAAATTGTATAGGAGTTGTAATGGAAGACCACACAAGGATAAATATAATTTATTATTCACAATCTACTACAATACTTCTTCTTCTTTTGTCTATAGTGTTGTTGCGAGAAATAACTTTGATTTTCACTTTCGATCTTTTAATGCGTCCAACTCGTTATTCGAATCATCATCATCATCGGATTCGCTGTCATAGTTTTCGCATTTTATTTTTTTATTAGCCCTTCTTCGCAACCTTTCGGCCGCTTCTCGTATCCAACAACAACCATTTCTAGCTTCTCTTTGTTCGGAATCGTCGATTATATAGAATATAGTATTCATCTCATCTCTAAAATGAACTTTACGTTTCGAACTTGACATTTCAGTATATACTCTCTTTTATTGTTTTTGTAGGAATTGCGACACTGAAGTCCATTACTCGTCGAAAGTCAAGTAGAGAATGAAGAATACTCAATCGGTCCCCCCTTCTTATTTATGATTGTCCTCTGCGTTTGCACGGGGTTGGAACCGTCGCACGGGGGAGAAGCCCGTGGCCCGCATTACAATCCAGGGTGAACGGAAGGTTCACCCCTTAAGGAAGTAGCCCCATACCATCGCTACTCCCGGTGACTACCACTCCATTACAAAAAATGTAGCCTCCCAATAAATTTATTTTTTTAATTTTTCTACGATTTACTCCCTTTGGTTTACGGAAGACTTAACTTCTCGCCAGTGACCTTGTAAGAGCCGACGGGAGTGTCTTCAGAGTCGTTCGCCTTGTCCTCTGCGTCTAACTCGTTATTCGAATTGTCATCATCGGATTCGCCTTCGCATTTCATTTTTTTTTTATTCGCCCTTCGTCGCAATCGGATTCGCCTTCGCATTTCATTTTTTTATTCGCCCGCATCCTTTCTTCAATAGCCGCGATCAATTTCTGATTTTGGGCTACCTTCTCCCATCTCGCTTCGATAGTGTCCGCCGAATCTTCCTCTAAGGGGACGGGTTCAGAGTAGTCGCTTCCGGATTGAGAAGAGCCGGAATCGTATTCAGTACTAAATGTAACTTTGATACTATCCGTATCGCTCACATCGAATACCTCCGAGCTTTTTGTAAATTTATAACAATCTAAATAAACTTTTTCAATTAATTCATTATCTTTGTAGAAACGAATTGAGACACTTGCGTCAATACCCATGATGACTCGTTGGAAGTCAAGTAGAGAATGAAGAATACTCCGTCGGCTCCTTCTTATTTATGATTGTCCTCTGTGTTTGCACGGGGTTGGAACCGTCACTCGTCGACGGTGAAGCCGTTTCCGAGGCCCACATTACAATCCAGGGTGAACGGAAGGTTCACCCCTTAAGGAAGTAGCCCCTGAACCATCGCTACTCCCGGTGACTACCACTCCATTACAAAAATGTAGTCTCCCAATATATTTATTTTTCAATTTTATTTTTTTTTATTTTTTTTTGTTTTTTTTTCTACGATTTGCCCCTCACTTAATACGCACTTTTTTGGTTTACGAAAGCGTTAACTTCTCGCCAGTGACCCTGTAGATGTGAGCGTACACACTTTGGTTTACAGGGAACTTAATCCCATGCCATTGACCTTGTAAGTTTGCGGAGAACTTAATCTCACGCCAGTGACCAAACACACACACACACACACACACACACACAAACATACGCACGTACTAAGCGAGAAGCAAATCGTAATAATATTTTGCACTACGTAGTGCGCAAGGATAATAGGTATTAGAATGCTTAGGCAATATGCACTCAAAAGTAGGCAATATGCACTCAAAATATGTACTACAATCGACTAATTTTTCCTCTTCGGCTATTTCGACCACGTGATCGTGGATTCGCCGCAAAAACTGTGCCTTTTGCAATCCTTTAGTGTGGATCGTGGAAAAAGGTTTGCACAGCGTGCGTATCATGTCTTCATCGTACGTAACGCTACCTTCGTACCAACCGATACGATGGAAGTGTCTTTGTAGATAGCGAGCCGACCTCTGAGCTTTTGCATTCAATTCGGAAAATTTGTACGGTGCTTTAAAAACCATAACGGTGGAGATATACTCTCCGACTATTGCCAGCTCTTTGACTATATACTTGTTGTCGTTATCCTGGAAAGCGTGAAACTCAACCACGGCCTGCATGTTTCTTGAACAGCGCAACCTCGTCGTACAGTTTGTCCGCTTCGGGAAGCGTGCTAGAAACGAGTTCGTCGGTGGCTAGACACTCACTGATGTACTTGCGTAAGTCTTCTTCTATATAAAATAACCCGTTAATACGACGCGTCACTAGCGGGACACTGTCTTCAAATAATTTCCACTCTGACGCATTTAAAGTCAAAGTATGCTGGCCATCGTACAGTACTACGTAACGTTTACCAAACATATTCTTCACTGAAAAATCTCCGGTACTCAATCGAACTCTGAGCGTACCTTTATCCGCGAGGGCTGCTGTGATTTCTTTAATACGCACCAGCATCTCGTTAAACACGTTGTGCGAAAAGAAAACAAATTTTTTGCCCGCTTGAAACAATACTCCGATGCCGTAGCCCGTATGCTGGAATAGTCCCGTCGCTACGAACTTTGTACATTCGTCGTTTATGAAATGTACTGATTTTAAGAAAATACCCAAAGGCAGGTTAGGCGGAACCCATCGTTTGGTAGGTGCACGCTCCACGTCCATCCTCTCTGACTCCATGACTGCGACTGATGCGCGTCACCTAAGTTACAAGCTTCTTAACCGTGCCGGAAAGAAGGTTATACACTATATGAGCATCGTGAAGAATAAGACAGTAGGCCGTTGTGTTGGCGGGAATATTTGAGGAAGCTTCTATTTCAAGTCTGACGTCAACAGGGCCTGATTTTATAGAATCGTCTTGTTTGGAACAGTCGATGACGAAAATCGGAGCTTTGGCCTTGAACGCGGCAAGATCCATGCAAGGCGACGACTCGCGCAGATAATAAGACTGTTGAAACCTAGAGTACATTTCGTACATGGTCGAAACGTCCCCGTGGATATTATCGTAGGGAAAATATTGAGAATTCAAATATAGTTTTACGTTGTTCACTTCGCACCGATCAAACACGGCTGCGTCCTTTGTAATTTGATTCTTTCTGCCGGTCTGAAATGCCAGAATAACGTAACGCGGTTTCTCCAATTGGTTAGACGTTTTCACGGTCCAGGAAATCTGTTGCGTTTGCGGGAGTGTAGGGAATTCGTGAATCTCCCAGCTTCGAAAAGGAACGTGAACGGGGGCATCGCGTTCGATCATTTTCAAAATTTTCAATCTGTACGCGTCGGTCACGGTGAGATGGGGAACTCTCCACTGTATGGTGGTTATTTCCAAGGTCACGGTCGCAGCATCAGTGCTAATTATAGCGTTTAAATCGGACGCCGAGCGTAAAAGTACGAGTTCTTGTTTCACGTTCATCACGATTCGTTTGTAGTCTTCGAAAAAACCCATCAGCATTTTCAAAGGTACGGAGATTGTAAATGTCGTCGATTCGTGCGTTTCACCGACTCCCAGCCAGCCGGCATTCGCGAGTTTATTCTTTTCAATTTCCCGCAATGACACGAGGTTCTTCAACGTACTCGAAACGCCGACGTTTCTCGTTCTGTCCACTTCGTTTGCAGCGATCTCGTAACGTATATCGTCAAACAAATACGCTACCGCGTTATTCACCAGCTTTACGTTCGCATCCGCGTTAGCCGCTGTTTTCCCGCTCAATTTGCCCTTGATATACAGTATGCTTTCAAACGGTACCGTAATCACGTCCTGTTGGTTAATAGGTATACGGATTTCGTCGTTATTACCATAAGTGGCCGAGGCGTAAGGTCTGTACGAATGGTATTCCTTCCCGCTGATGACGTCATTGTACTCGGCAGCACTATCGATTGCCAACAGTTCCATTTTTGATTTTGAATCCTAACGATCTGAGGAAACGAATGTTGCGCGGTGTTAACCCCAACGAGTTTTGTCGCGTACTGACCACCGTTTTATACTGACGCTCGTTAAATACGAGTCCCATTTTGGCGTCGTCGTAAATGTAATCGCACCGAAACCGCTTCGCCTCTAAAATCGATCAGCTCTCCGTTCTGGTCCCTCAGACTGACCGTCACACTATGAACATTTTTCACCTTGACGGGTAAATATATTATATTGGACGGTGTTTCCACGATCTTGTACCCCGGAGCTACTTGGGGATAAAACTCGTGCATAATGTGACATTCGATCCCGTTTTGAAACGAGCCAACGGCGATGTTGCACTCTACACGGATCACACTCACTTTGATAATGTTGACCGGAGAATCGGACAAGTGATTCATATTGGCTTCCAGTATACCATTTTTGAAACCTAGTAATCGACCGATGGATCCGTCCTGGAAAATAATCTTTTTCGAACAAAAAAGTTCCGCCTTTAACGTGTTGTTGTTTGGTTTCAATTGAAATTTAATTCCTTTCGGCTCGAGCTGAGCTACAATATATTTCTCCATGTCTTCGATTTCGTACGACCCCGTAGGTATGCTCACGGTCACGTCAACTTTTTCATCTTTGATTCGCAGTTTGTTATTAACGTTCTCCGTTATGTTTGGAATGGAATTGTAAGTGGCGAGATCTATAAGGCCGATTTCCCACTCTCCGTCGAGCTCGAGCGGCGGAAAGAAATCGCACGATAGCGCTGAAGTGTTGCCCGTCAAAACGATACTCATCGGGGCGATAGAAACTTTAAGCACAAATGTCCGCAGACGACTGAGTCACCACTCTGATGTTGTTTGTAATTATAGTGAACCGATGCGTTCGGCCCGAAATATCGCGTCAACTCGGTGGGTGGCCTAAGATTGCCGAAACTATCAAAGTACTCGACGCTGTCTCCCCGTTTTCTGTAACACACCCAATGGGAACCCGCACCCCTCACACTGTCCAAATTCACGATGGCCGACTCGTTCTTTAGGGGCCGCAGAGGGAGGGTATCTCGCATGTAAACACCGCGGAAATATGGAATTTTAAATTTAGCTGCATATTTTTCCAAGTCGATATTAGTCAACGGCCTGATCGGGATCGAATCTATCGGGGTTTTTTTTTTTACTACAGCGCTTGCGTCTTTTACCACTCCCCTTCTTCTTGTACGGCTTCAGGTAAAGCCCTTTACCGTGGAGCTGCTTCAACAACTGGGCCACCGACTTTGACTTCCTCCGTCGTCTCTTACCGCCCCCAATTTTGGTTTTTAATTTCATAGCGTTTGTTACGGCCCAAGCGGCTGCCTTTTCTCCTACACTAGCGTTATTCGCTTTAACCCGACTCCAAGCCCTTTCGGCTAAATTTTTATCCGCTACTCTACGTCTCTCGGAATCGCTGTATTTACTGTAGGCTATATCGTGCTCTTTGCAGGCTTCGTCTAGTAAATTTACACCTTTATCGCCTCGTGCTAATCTCTTGGCTAATTTCGTACCGGGACCACAATAGTTGTAACCGGGTAAATGGAGCTCTATAGGTAGAAGATCGATAGCTTTATTCAAAACTTTATCGCCGGCACTCAATACGCTGGAAATAAGACCACGTCCTTTCCTGACAACTCTCCGCTTGCGACTGACGGGTGTTGACCGTGCCTTCGCCATTTGTATACTAAACTAAAAAGAGGCTGACACGGAGTTTATGTAGAAAAATAAAACAAGTCCGTTACAAGAGAGTACAAATCTTTGAGCCGCTTCTCTTTCATACAGGTGATCTGCAAAACGTCGAAAATATCCGCTTCTATTCGCGTGACGTAGCCTAGAAACTCGTTGTAGACAAACACGTTATTGTCACCGAAAAAGTATATATTTCCATCAATGTATTGAAAGCCTCCCCTTACATTTGACGGTAACCCTGCGTACAGATCACTGACTCTACCCATGTACATATCGGTACGAGCGCATTCGTCGTAACGCGACACGTACAAATTATCATGGAAAATGATAATTCCACCTTGATTGTTGCGAAAAACGGCGTTGATTTTTTTAATTCTCCCCAGCCAGTCGGAAGTCTTGTGTTCGTTCAATATTTTTAGACTAGGATACGCGAATGTATAAACTGAACTGTTTGTTATAAAGAGTATATTACCATCGGCCTGTTGATAAACACCTACCAAACTTTTAAAATCGCGAGGTAAGAAATTCAACCAGTCTTTTATTAGTTCCGGTACAATGTGCGGTTCTCTTTTTGACACCTCTAAATGTAATTTCCAAAAATATTTTTCGTAAAATACGAATACGTGCTTATCGCCGATGAGAATTTTGTCAATTTTTCGTCTTAAACTACAGAGGTCGGGCGGAGTACCTTCGGACGTCCGAGGAGGTGCCGACGTAGTAGTAGTAGTAGTAGTAGTAGTAGATGTTGTCGTCGGAATAGGTGTAGTACTAGTAGTCGATGTTGTCGTAGTAGTCGTCGTAAACGGTCCGTATATAGTCCGTATTTCACGAATGGCGTCATCGGATATCTTTAACTGGTACATATTCGATATACCGACAGGCGGAAATGATAGTCGAAACATTGTCGAACCACGAGCATGAGAATGACCGAGACCCAGAGCGTGACCGATTTCGTGAATAAGTACCATGTAGAAAGATTGTTTACCTCTAGCCGGGAGGTCCATACTGAAATCCCAGTATTCGTCATTGTCGAAATGAATTTCAACTTGTTTGCGGGATTTAGTGGGTATGGCATCAACGTGCGCTAAAACTCTTCCTTCCCCGTCGAAATCAAAAGGGCATTTGCCACCGCCCAATTTAACATGCACCTTTTCACTCATGGAAATAATAATATTCGGATTCAGACTGTCACGGTAAAATTTTAAAACGGTACTATTACTCCAGAGTTGAAACGCGTGCGCTACTATAGACTGATGTTCACGTGGTCCGTGCATGTGCCACGAAATCGTAGTATTCTGCCAACCGACCGCGGCTGTCGCATCATGAGCATTGTCAGTGTCGTTAAACCCGCAAAATATTTCGTCATCGGAGAGAACCGCTTTGAAAAGGAGCAACACGACGACCGCTCCGGTCAAAGTCATCTTACTGAATGACGGAAAAATTATACACCGGCTTGGGATAACCCGAGGCGGGGGAAAATTTATTTATTGAGTTGGGGGTAAGACGATTTGGGGCAATCCTAAACGTAATAGCTTAAACACGTCTTTCCAGTGAGTCATTGTATCTTTTGGAAGCGTCTGTTTGAGTAAGTTTGTGTAGATTGTCTGTGAAAGAGCAACGAGTTCGGCAGATATAAACGTTTTAATGCTAGTTTCCATTGTATCTACCGCAGCATTTAGCTGACCTAGATTGACGGCCTCATCGTCAAGAGTACCTCTGGCCAAACCCCCTATTCGCTTCTTTTTCGCGTTATAAGTCGAAAATGAGGATAATGTTAACGTGTGTTCTCGAAAATATTTCAAATTAACCGCGTCTTGTGATAACAATGGTGGACCGATATTATTTATTATATTATTTTGAAAATTCCATCCGTGTTTCGACAACGATACGACCCCGTTGTTCAATATACGTTCGTCAACGTATTTCATATTTACCGCGTCCGCTTCTACTTTGGGATATCCTACGTTTTGTATACGTTTATTATTAACATTATAGCCACTGCCGTCGGGTAAATCGATTATAGCGTTTGCCTGAAAATATTCCAAAGTAACAGCGTCTTTTTCACTCTCCGGTCGAGCGATATTGCTCAGTTTTAAATCTTCAAAATTCCAACTGCCGTCACCTGACTTTCCCACCATCCTTTT
>JAGFPH010001375.1:151883-167456 GCA_018207615.1 Philaenus spumarius
ACGACATAACGAATAATGAACGGAAATTTGCGCCGAATTTTCTATTTATGGTAGTTCTATGGATCTCAAAAAGAGCGCATACTTTTTCTTCTTCAACAGATAGCCTACTACATCTCCGGCCGTCACTCTAAGTACCCTTCCCTTACCCTTCCAATAATTTCGCATATGATTATCGAAAAAGGGAATGTGTTCCATTTTGTTTACGTCGGTGAATACAAATGTTCGTTTTACGTTATCACGCCACTCGGGTATTTCCGCCACAACGAGGTTATCATTTGCAGGTGTGTCTTGCATGTACCGTTTGAGTTCGGAGATAGGTCGCGGCGCGGGTGTCTCCAGCAGGAAGGAATTTAACAAGAGAAACTCGTCTAAATTTGCACCGGTAAATTTACGCCATGCGTTTAGCTGTATCGGATCGGCGGTTGAATATTTTCGACCGTCAAACGATAGTCCGAAATGCGCGCATTGGTTCGGCACAGCGGGCAGAGCTAGTTTTAGAAAATCGACGGTAAACATACTCTGCGCCTTGTTGTTTACGGCTTCAAAATATTTTCCACGCATTCGGCGCGGCAGTCGTTTGGGTAACGGTCCAAACTTTACATTGTAACTAACGTCGGCGCAACACTTTGAACTAAGCAATAACTTATAGGCGTAAACCGGATCGCGAATAGGCATAGTCCTCTCTGTTACTACTACGCACCTGGATGCAAAAGGCAAAGAGCATCCGTATTGCAACATATCCAGGTAAACTTGAGTGTAGTTTATGTCTCCGTGGTCGGGTGTAACGGTGCGATTGAAAAAGTCGGGAAAGGGTCTGAACCGCGAGATCAAATTTTGAGAATGTCGTACGGTGCCCTTCAACATGTGTTCGTTGTAAATAACTAGTTCGAACGGAACGCCGTTCTTTTCGCTCTCGTGTAGAAACTTTATCCAGGCATCCCTGTTGTAAATCCGCTGGCCCGAGGTAATCATCAATATGATTACAGGTGGTAAACTTTTACTGTATACCCCGCGTCTCTTGTGTCTCCAACAACGTCTGTTAAATACACTGCCGTGTTTAGAAGTCCGACTACAATAGTTGCCGCAAAACTGTTTTCTATCGGGATAGTACCAGGCACAAAGATTGGACTTTGGATTAGAAATTCTTGTTGCGGCAGCATAAGGGTTGATATCGTTGTACGTGTAAATACGCATTATATATCTTTTACAAAACGATCGAATCCCAGCCGATAGCGGCCGTCCGCAATCTCACTGTCTTTGTCCACGACCACAAATCCGTGTTTATCCTTCCACGCGAGAGCGCAGATATCTTTAAAAACTCCAAACGATACGTCCGGCGTAACGTGATCGGTGAAAATGTGCCGTAAATTCATCTCGTCTTGTTTAAATACTACCAAAAGGTTCGCGTTGTCACGTATCAGCTGCTTGGGTATTCGGCTGTAAGTCTGCCCCAAATAAAACGAGTCAATATTGTTGTTACGTCCCATTGTAAAGTAACTGCGTATATTGTCGTGTTTCTCGCAAGCGATATCGTCAAACAGCATAACGGAATTTGGTTCGGCTTCGTCGGGGGCTATGACACTATCGTTGTCCGTATAGGGGAAATATCCGATACCCGAATTTTCGAACACTTTTTCCAAAAGTCTGTACTTTGGCTGATGGAGGGATTTGGAGAATACGTAAATATTTGCAAATTTCAGTCCTTGCGGCTCGAACAACAGATTAAATACTACATTGGTTTTTCCGCAATTCGAGGGGCCACAGATTATACACCTAATAGTATCGGGCAATAAAGAACTGTGACGTTTCTTTTTGGTAGACGTCGACAGGTATTCGTCAAAGTTTGACATCTGAAGCGCGTGCGACGTGCTTTCGACACGCATAGTGAATAGAAACTGAATCAAATTTGTTAGAGTTTCCCTTTTTCAATGCCGGGAGACGATCGCCATCGAGGCCTACCGAGCTGCCGCGACAGCAACTTCCCGTATCACACTACAAGCTCGCTCTTATCAATCCACGAGTTGTGCGTTTTATCGAAACCGAGCCATTTCACGAGAACTTTGTTTCCTTTCTTGCGCAATACTTTTTCAACGAGATAAACATCGCCCACGGTCGACTTGCTCAACTCTTCGCCGTAGAAACCGCCTTTTAAAATCTCTCCTTTCCCGTCTTGTAAAATATAAGTGGTCGGTTTTGTAGGCACCACTGCGTACACCGTAAACACTTCGTTTGTCCAGTTGGGCAGATAGCCCTTAGCGAATGTCTTTTTATACTTGGATATTCTAACTTTATCGTAAAATTTAAATTTAGGTTCGCTTTTCAAAGATTTACCCGTCGTAATTTTGCGTAAGAGCATTTTCTCGTGTTTCTTTAATACTTTTGCGGGCATCATACCGATGGTTCTGTGCACGGTATTATTGTACGACTTTACTATATTCGGTAACAGTTCGAGCCATTCGTAACTGCCGCGGGCGGTGAATTCGCGCCACATTCGATTTTTCAAAGTACGATTCAACCTTTCCACTATGGACGCTTTTTTGTCCGAATAAGTAGCGTAATGGTTTATTTTGTATTTTCGCATTAACTTTTGCACGTGCGCGTTGAAAAATTCCTTACCTTGATCGGTCTGGAAATGTTTCATCTTGTGATTTTCTAATATCGGTTCCAACGCAGCGGCTACTTCCGGTCCCGATTTCGACTTTACAGGCACGGCAAAAGCAAACTTGGAAAGGCAATTTATAACGGTCATTATGTACTTGTAACCCTTATTCACTTTGGCGTACGGTAACATCTCCACCAAATCCGCTTGGAACAAGTCGTTTAACCCTTTCAGAGTCACACGCCTGGTTTTGAAATTTCTTCTCGCAGGCTTGTGAAGCTCTTCCGCTATAGCGCGTCTCACGTCCATCGTTCGACTGACGGTGAGAAAACCTGTTTGTCGTTATATATCTCGAATATTATTGCCAGTCGGGATTTTATATTGCCCCTCCTGAGATTTTTATATAAAAAATTGTATAGGGATTTTATACTGAGACAATAAAAAAGTACTTACTAGAGACAATAAGACAATAAAAAAGTACTTACTAGAGACAATAAGTAAGTAGTAGGGGAAAGGAAGGATTAGGTTTTTTTTTATTCAAACAGCTGTCTCATCCCCGGTTATATCTGCGTTGTATCAGGATAGCAGACCGGGGAAATCATATAGCGGACAGGGTATGTAAACCCCCGAAGGGGTGAAGCAGGCCCCCACCCGCCTGCTTCCGTGATGCCCAACCATAAATTTTGGCATCTCCGTTACAACACATTCAGCCTTACAAGTTTTTACACTGCTCCAGAGGGCCACTCAGTCTTAGGGGCTTTTACACCGCTCCAGAGGACCACACACACACACACACACACACACACACACACTTACACAAGTCAACATATTGTATTTCTCTCTCTCACTATTCAAAATGTGCTTTTTTATAGCCGTATGGCAAAGTACCGTACTGTCCGTCTCTCTTTCTTTTTGACCCGGTAATTTTGAATAGCTTTGACTCCTTTACGGTTATAACGTTCCGATCTACAGTTCGACGGATCCTGGACTCTTCTGTCAGTATTGTTTGACCAGCAGTAGGATCTGTGACCAGTCGTTTAAGTGACTCAAAGTTTACAGCTCCGGCTGTGCGAAGATTCAGGGTCAGACCTTTAACTTTACAAACTGTATGTATTTGGCCGTCGGTCGTACTAACTTTGTAGCCGTAGGTTTTCGGACCTCCGGAAACAAATTCTGAAATGTACGAGCCGGGACCGTAGTCGGTCAGTTCGTCGGTCATCTGTCCTAGGTAGTCGCCTGTAGGAATTTTATACTCCCCAGCCTTGTGCAGGTAGATAATTGAGTCTGTGTCGTAATAACAAACCTTGTCACCTAGGACATCCAAGTACTCGTACAATTTAAGTCTGGCTTGGGCTGTCGTATAGGCCGCTAAAACGACGTTGACCGTAGGGAGTGTTTCGCACGCGTCTTCCGTGTACTGCCAACTTACTACCACGACCTCTTGATTAACCTCTTGTATATTGTTTACGTCGACGGAGGGACTGATTAAAATTTTGAAAAGTTCGGTCGGCTGCCTTACTATCGAGGTTTTTGTCTGATTCTCGCGTTGTCCGAATTTCCCCCAAAACGAATTTAGCATTAGTTTGGCGAGTGAACGGAGGCCTTCGTTCTTCTTAATTTTCTTAATGTCGAGCCTTATACCTTCGTTCTCGTAGTACTCCTCGACATATTTCAGTTTAAGGGACTCAGTGTCGCACCACGAAGGAAAATTCGAAGCCTCTTGCTTGATTTTCAAAAATTGATTGATAAAATCAAGAAAAAGGCCGTCGCTTCCGGATACCGTTTCGTATTGCCAGAGTTCGAACATTTCCAGGATGACATAACCTTTCTCGACGGCTTTCCTAATCTCATCCATCGTCCAAGTTCCGGTCAATGTTCTTTCCTCGACTCTATGGACACAGTCTCCGGAAATCAAATATTCTCCGCACGTGCGACACAATATAAACATTAGTTTATCGTTCATTTTTGTTGGCAGTACAGGGTGATACAGTTGACGGGGAGGGAGCACGGTACATTTTAACAGACCGTCAACGTCCATTCCTTGGACTCTGCAGTCTCTATCGCCTACGTAGATTTGGGGGTGACCGACGGGGTATTTACCGTATTTGCAGACCCACGGATAAAGGGAGCAGACGTCGACGTACTGGAGCGTTTCGTTTTCTTTAGCTTTTACGTACGATTTTGTATTCCCCGTGCGCCCGCCGAAAAATGCGTCTCGGGGATTGAGGGGCACAGTGTTTAAGAGCGGGTGGGAATCCAGGTACGCCATTTCGGGATTCTTTTTCAACAACGCTCGAAACTGACACTCCCACATCTCGATTGTCTCGTGCTGTCTGGATAGTTTGGCCATTTTGGCTCTTGTTCTCTCCAGTCTCGCGTTGAGAGTGTCCGACGGATCGTCCTCTAAGGGATCATCACGCCCATTAGGGTAACACTTGGAACATCCGTGCCAATAACAGCCTTGAAATTCGTAAATTCGACTGCCGTCAAAGCCATCGACTTTGGAGCCGTCGATTTTGATTTCACGACTGTTTCCGGCGTGTTGTATGTGCACACCCCTCTGGTCGGATTCCCATATAAGCCATTTTAGGGCGACGGGCGATTGATTGTCTGCAAGCCTGTAGCCGAGCTTTGGGAGCAGGCTTATTGTTTTCGGTTTTAGGAAATTTCTCCGAAAAACGAGGTTGCAGGCGCTGGCGATGGTCACGGCTTCCAGAAAAGGGTCTACTCTGCACTCTTGCAGGAACGAGGCTCTAAATTTTAAACAAGCTTGGGCCAGAATGTCAACGTCGGAATAGCAGTATTCGAAAATTTCTTTTTCGAAATCGAAAACGTATCCGTCGCGCACCTGCTCGTCGTGCCAATTTTCAAACTCTTTGTGTCCTTTGTCGAACATAGAGTCGGGACAGTAGAATTCCTTAGCGGGTATTGGGCCCACATAATTTTGATTTTGCACCGTATTGAATAGATGGGGAAAATAGCCTTTCTTTTTCTCGGGAGGGAGATCGAATGCTTTCGGTAGCTTGGAAAGAGGCATAGGCATATAATTGAGCGAGTCGATAAATTTAACATTATCGATCTCCATCAGCAGGATTTTCGATCCTCGGGTAATCAGTTCGGGTGTGAACTGCGTTTCCTCGAGCACGTACTTGAGGAGGAACTGAAAGTCGAAACCTTGGCCATTGTGTGCTATGACACACACCTTTTTGTACGCTTTGCGCACTTGCATAATGTATGCCATAAACCTGTTGACCGGATCTTCCCTGAAAACACGGGTACGGTCTTTGCATACGTCACAAGCACCGCCTTTGACGCACAGCCAGCAGTACTGTTGCGAGACGCATAAATTTACACGGTGGACTTGGGCTGAGTCTAAAACTTCGTCTTGTCGCGTTTCCAAATCAAAAAATATGTAGAGGAAATTTTCCAACGGCGGCTTACGCGTATCGATGCGCATGTAGCATTTATGGTCGGGGGCCAAATACTCTGCGCACATTTTACAGTACGTTTCACCGCACACGTGCTTGGAGGAACGTTTATCGAATATAACAATTTTTTCGCAGTCGGGACATTTTCTTATGGATCTGCAAATACCTTTCAAGTGAGTCGCAAAACAATTTTGATTTTTAAACTGACGGTTACAATCTACGCAATGGATTCCGTCATTTTCCAACACGCACGCCGGAGAACGTTTACACGCGTAACACGTACTCGAACATCTATGCTTTCCACGTGTATCATAGGGAATGTGACAAGTTTCACAGAAATAGCCACATGCAAAGGCAGCGGTAACACTAGTTATAACATTAAAATGGCCGTCTTTAAAAATTAAATTTAGATTGTACTTTGGATTTTGTACTTCCCCCTCGATATAAATTTCACGGCCTCTGCACCCGTAATTGTAGACGGTGATTTTATGTTTAGGAAGAAAATTTTGAAATTTTTCCAATTCGCGTATTCCCGCGCCCTCTTGGGAAATTTCAACTCTGGCTTCCGTCATGAGTTTTTGAGCCTCTTCCGACTGTAATTTTATTCTGGCGTCTCTAATCTGTTTGTAGCGCGGATTTTTTTCACAATGAGCCTTTGCTACGACCAGGGCGCGGGGAAGACAAAGGGAATCCGTATTTTTTATTACGACGATTCCTTTACGACCGGAACACTCTTCTTCAAAATTATTGTACATCCCAGGCCTAACTTTACCTCGTCCCTTAGGGACACTGACTTTAGTACATTTAACCTTGAAAATGTCGCTAGATGTACAAGAGTCGGCGTTACTTTGAATAATTCCTCCGAAAATCTTCCACAAAATGTCAGAGTTAATTTCCGAAGCAGGCCTAAAAGTGACAAAGCCAGGTTTTTTGTTTTTGAAATTTAAACTGGTCAATGTAAAGCCTAAATAGTCTTCGTCGGTCGCGTCTTTAGTCATAGTCTCCAAAATATCTTGTAAGCCTTGTCTGACCCATGAAATTTCATCAGCACCTTCGGGCGGCGAGTTAAACTTGAACGTTATACTTGTACCGTAAAGGCGAAACTTGTTAACATAAGTCTCCACATTTGACACAATGTATGTAGCAGACATTGTTACTATCAATATTTATAAAACGCAAAATATGAACAACAATTTCTCTTACAATCAGTATTTGATATACAACGCAACAAGAGAGAGATAGTATTTATAACGATTTTACTACTGTAAATTAATAGAGAGAAAGAGATACAACAATATGTTAACTTACCCAAACGGTTGAACAATGATGTGAACATCAGCAGAGCTGAAGGAAGAATGCGTTGAAAATAACAAGTGTGCTTTCTTATACAAAACAAGACCGGATGCTAACAATCGAGGCAGTATTTGCATTTCTTAATGTTTCATTCGCAGCATGACGCCAGAAGTCTGGCCTTCGTAGCTTCTGTAGAAATGATTGCCGTTTTATAGCATCCGGTGCAATGACGTCAGAAGTTCGTAGCATCTGGGGAAATGATTGTCGTTTTTAGCATCCGGTACAGTGACGCCAGAAGTCTGGCCTTGACTGCTCGTTGCACAACATTGTCGTCTTTAGTTAACTCCTATGACAAAAGTACTTATTTTTAGAACTATGCAATATGATGTCATAGTGCCGTATCGTCATCCGAGGTAAAGACTAGGCCTATCGCTAACCGCAAAGAAACTAGGCGACTGCGATAAGAATGTTACTGCCGGCATAGTCAATGCATGACTCACGCTGTTACTTTAGGTTACATATGTAATGAGTTATAACCCGACCGAAGCGAAATCGTTATCGCGGCGATAGTTTGAAGTTTCTCTACCAGAACAGGCTGCCGTCGGGGAACTATAACAATGTAGTGTATAGAAACCTCGTATCTCCCGAACGGTTGGTCCTGGGTCAACCAAACTTCGTGTACGGTAGGTAAGTCGATTGTTGTGCGGGTTGCATAACCGAAAGTTTGAAGGGGCAAAATTTTCAAAATTCGATAACTCCTGTGTTTATGGTGAGATTTCGTTCGGATTTTCGCTAACATAGTTGGTAATACACGTACTTTATTCCTATATACAGGGTGCCTCGGATATGACAAGGGTTTGAGTTCGGTCAAGCCCGGGTTTTAGTTCGGGGCGGCAGAAACAGTTATATGACGTATTTTACATTATATTACAAGGGCACGGCGAAGCCTTACGTTCGGATGGATTCGGGTAAGATCGGTAGAAACTGTTATATAATGTATTTTACATTATATGACAAGGGTTTAAGTTCGGTCCCGGGGTTTTAGTTCGGGTAAGATCGGCAGAAACAGTTATATAATGTATTTTACATTATATTAGAAGGGTTTAAGTTCGATCAAGTACGGGTTTTAGTTCGGATGAAATCGGTAGAAACAGTTATATAATGCATTTTACATTATATTACAAGGGTTTAAGTTCGGTCATGTCCGGGCGGTAGAAACAGTTATATAATGCATTTTACATTATATTACAGCGAGGCCTTACGTTCGGTTGGACTCGGAAAAGATCGATAGAAACATATAATGTATTTTACATTATATTACAAGTACACTGTACAAGGTTAATGACGGCAGCTGTTAAACTTATATACTCGACTAAAACGTTCTATACCAAGAGAGGCGCCGTAGCTCAATCGGTTACGTCGTGGACTTTGGCTCTGGTGGTAGCCGGTTCGAATCTCAGTGATACCCACACTTTTTTAAAAGAAAATAATTCAATTTAAATTAAATAAAATCCAAATTTATTGACAAAAAACAAAATGGCGGAAAAAAGATGGCGGAAACAAAATGGCGGAAAAAAGATGGCGGCATAGCATGGGTCGGGTCCAGGCGAAGCCTAAATGGGCGTGGTCTAAGTCACGTGACCAAATCCGGCCCTCTGATTGGTTTTACGCTATAGTATCGCCGTCTCTACTAATATTAAATAAATTTAAACCATGTTATTTTTATTTATTTATATTTAATTTAACATAAATGGTTTCAATACCAGTAACTTCTGTTTACAGAATGGAGTTTTATTTATATTTTTTTTTTCTCTTGAAAAATGTCTACATTTAATCTAGACTAATAATTTCCAATCCTTCAGAAACTCTCTAATCTGTGCAACAGGTGTCGAATCGGTGTTCACAAACACTAATTGAATCAATTTATCTTAATTTGTACCCGGTGAAATTGTTTTGTTTTGAACAACGTTTATACACGAAATTATACAATATAATGTCCAAGGATGTAAGATGAAATAGAATGTGTAGCGCTTTAGTGAAATTAAATGTATGTCTAGCATAAGAATTTGGATAATAAATTGTATATATAATTTGCGTATAGTTTAAGTGTCCCAATACTCCCATTTTGTAGTTTAACTATGGTATATTCAGTACCTCTTTCAGCCTTATCATGTTTTTATGTGGTTTAATGTTATTCAAATGAAAATACAATTTTGAAAGTGTTACGATGAATTTAGGTTAGTATAATCGTTCACAAATTTAACCTCAGAGTCGACACAAAAGAAGTATTCATTGAGCTCTTAAAGTAATGGATTTAGATTGACAATAATTGAATGGAAATTCACAGTTACGTTAAAGCTTCACTCTACCACTCAATTTCTTCTGGTTCAGTAGCAACTGTGAGAGTGCACTCATTGTCTTTATTACCGGTTATATATTATTTATTTTCTATCGTTAGGCAATAATGGAAACTTAATAATTACTTTAATTAATCTTAGTTGTATACAACAACTTATTGATAAAAGATTATAAATACAAATATTAATTAAATTACAAGTGAAAAAACATAGACCAAGACCGGGAGTTGAACCCGGGACCATCAAGACGAAAACCCCCCCCCCCCCCCCCGAACGTCCCCGGAAACGACGGGACGTGAAGGTCCCGGATTCAACTCCCGGTCTTGGTCTATGTTTTTTCACTTGTAATTAAATTAAATATCCCTTGCTGAGGAAGTGTGTAAAAAAAATACAAATACTACTTCACACTATACATTTAGAATTTAATAATAGGGCCCTTCTTTATATAGCTTTATGATAACAGGTATGTGTTCTTTTTCAATTACACTTTTAGTTTTACCTTTATTTTAGACTAATAAACTACAAACAAAACCCAATGCTGAACAGACCATGTTAATTATACTTGCAATAAAATGTGTAGTCACTATCCCTTTTAATATAAACTATTACTTGCCGATTAACGTTACATTCCATATAGAAAAATCATAAATGTTTATTGATACATGGCGGAAGGTGATAACGTTTATCGAGCTCAGAACTACTAATTGCTATAATTTTTTTCCTTATAACGGAATGATCATGACACAAAATAGTATAAACGAACAGCCATTTTTTTAAGATATTGGAACATCTATTACTAATTCATAGTTACCAGTTGATACATTAGAACTTAAATTACAAATAATGACTTTAATGTTTTGGTTTCCACAGTTGCAAATGGTTTGTTAATTGTACAAAGTCTTGTTTGTGTGTGTGTGTGTGTGTGTGTGTGTTTTTTTTTTTGTTTTGTATATTATATGTTAGAAACTTCTGTATCATTTTCTGATTGATTCACAATATTTACTCCATTTTAATTTAATTTTTCTTTGTTAAAATTTTCGAAAACCGTAAATTTCTCTTGGTTAGTTACCAACGTTACTACGTCTTCATTCTTAAGCATAATGCATTTTTAGCTGTTAAAAATCACAGTATGAATCCACACTTGGTCTATATCTTTATTGGTCTGTCATATTGCTGACATATGGATTTAATTTCCTGGTGTGGTTAGCTTCCGACTAGAAGACTATAGCATCACCCTTCCAATTTTGTCTTGATAGAAACTTATTTCTTAACATCAAAACTGAATGGTGGAATTTGTAATTTCTATTACAGATTCTTTTTGTATTTTGAAACTATGTTTAATTTACCATCTAAATTTTAGTGGGTGGTATAATGACTATATAGTAGCTTAAAGTAGCACCGTAACCTCATTTTTGGGGAAGGTGTTTGAGTGTTTTTGAGTGTATCACACTATCATTATAATAGATTTTCCACCATACTTAATTTTTTATCAAATTTGTATTATTTATTTAAATTAAAATATGTGGTACTATTCATAGACGAATATACGGCATATGTTGAACATATTGGTTTGTAAAAATTATTCCATCGTTCATAGTTAGAATAAAATAATAGTTTCACTACTATTAAAATGCCGCTAAACTTAAAATTCTTCAAAGATGTCAATTTCACAATTACTTCACAAAGAAAACACAAAACTTTTGGTATTTACTGGTATATATATAGATTTAAAATAAGTATGCCTAAATACCTTTTCACATAAATCAATATTAGATTGAAATTAGTTACTTTATTCATTGCTAGTCGTACAGTGCAGGCAAGTTCACATTCAACAAAGACACAAGTAATTACTTTGTTTAATAAATGTTTACTTTCTCAAGAAAATTGTAATTTATTCATAAAACCGTTTGATTTCACTTCTGCTAACCTGAATAATTGTAACTATCTGCACAGTTTGTCAAAATAAAACAAAATTAAAAATTAAGATAAATATCAACCAATCAGGCAATGAAGTTCAGACAATGAAAACTTAAAAAATAAACCTCCGTAAGGAAAGTAGGAAGAAAACTTAAAACTACTGCTATAAGTAAATATGCCTCCATGAAACCAATCGCAAGGAAAAAGCTTAAATCAGTAGACTCAAATTCAAAACTTGAGTTTCTAAAATTTCTAACGCATCTAACTTATTACCTTTACAATTAACATGAAGTACATTAAAATCTGTATTTAACTGAAAGTATAAAATGTCATGTGTTTGTAAATGGATGGACAAACTAGAATCGTCAACCGACAACTTCTATTGTGTTCAATTAATCTAGTTTTGAACTTCGACCTGTTTGTCCTTCATAAGCTGCATTAAAAAATTTACAACTTAATTTGTACGATTCACTTTTTGACAAGTTATTTACATTGTTTTTGGAATTATTTAAAATGTTTTCCAGACAATTGTTGTTGTAATAAACAAGTCTACAATGCTTTTTCTTTTCTGGTAATCTACCTACAGTAACACTAACTTTACTGATGAAATTAATTATACGCTATTTTCCCCTGGATTCGTCTTTACTATTATTAGAAAATATAGGTTTTTTGCATTCTTTGTCTGGAAAATATTTTTAATAATTCCGCTCGTTAAAGTCGGACAAATTTACATTCCACATACAGGATTCGACACGGTAGTCACTTGGTTTTCAAATAAGATGTCAGTTTTGCTTATTTATGAAAATTTTCGTTTTAACTTCTGTTTTTTGACAATATAATCTAAACTAATCCATTAATCAATAACGTGGTCCATATAAAAGTTATAGATGAATACATTTTGCGTTCGATGAGACCAAAAGTAAATTTTTTGGAACACCCATTTCAGTAGAGTTCCACCCTAAAATTTGACCACCTCACATTGATTACATAGGTTGTAGGGAAGGGTAGGGATTTTAATATTTTTTTTTGTAGCCGGTTTCCTATTGAAGTTGCATACCTGTTTATAAGTTATAAATGACAGGCTACTGAGATCTTACACGTAATTTGTATTATTTACTATGATAAAAGGCACTCTTTGAGAAAACAAGATAATCCGAAAAAAATTCAATTCTGTCAAGATATTTACTTTAAAGAGTTAATATGGAAATTAAAATGAAACTTGTTAGTTGACAATAAGGACTTAGTATATATACTTTATATAAGACTGGCAACAATTGTGTAGATTGAAAAAGATAATAATAATAATCTTCAGTGCAGTTCTAACCAAATGTGTATGTTAATTTGTATAGCTTACAACAGTGTACAAAATAAACATAATATGTTTTTACATTTTGTCATGTCTCGTAGTCTAATCAGGTCAGCCAACGTTCAATTTTAAAACAACAGTTTTTTTTTAACACAAATGCCTGTGATGATTTCATTTCCAAACAGTTAAGTGTGGGTGTCTATCGTCAAGTTGCTGTCAGTACTGTAACCACTAGATAATTAATTTGGATACAGTATATTGGAAACTGCAGCTGCCCGGGAAGGCCAAAGAGCGGAAGAAGTCACATCCCGATTGGGGAATGACTTGATCGCTGATGAGGGGAGATACAAGCAGATCTGCATGAGAAATGTTTTTTTATCTGTACATTCAAGAAATATCAAATTTAAACCCCATGATGATCAAAGGTAGACATCACGGCTGCTTTGCAATATGTTTGCAACTACATTGAGGGCATGGCAGATGAGTTTTCTTTGAAAGAAATCCAGAAAGATTCCCCTGGCCTTAACGTAAGTGAGAAATCTCTGAAGAAAAGGTTACAAGACCATTATGGGATTGACATCATCATATCATTTTTTTAACGCCATTGATAGTACTCTGCTTCCGCAATACTGGTTAGTAAAAAATCTTATCCCAGCAATAGTATAAATCCAAACAGGCAAATGAGAAGGAAGTACGCATTCGAGTTGTTAGAGCAGCGGCTGACATAATCCATTAAGATCGGTTCTTAAGTGTCTCGCCTTGATCCAGATCCCCAACGCTTTCTGGAAAACTGCGAGAAGGATATTCCATAAACACCACAGGTGTTGCTTGATTTAACCAAAAAGAGAGGCAAACGAGGCCAATGGCAGAAAGGCAGAGCCAAAATACTTTCTATTGCTCATGCAGTAATATCTTGCACCAAACCTGGATTTATTCATTCATTCCTCCAAGTTGGAGCCCTCCTGTCCAGGAAATATGGCTCAATGGATCAAGTGCATTTGGTGTCTGTGGTTCCTACGATGAGGCCAGGATGTTTGAGGTGTTTTGTATGAACCATCCTCAAAGCTCTAACCACCCAAATTCTTATACTCAATGTTCATTTGACAATACATAAGTCTATTTTGACCCAATTGGTGGCCGTGGTAATGTAAATGAAGTGTTTGGTATCCTGTGAAACGCGTGCAATTTCAGAATCTTCAAGTGGTACAGTAATTGCTAGAACAAGTACTGCTCCAAAAGCCAGTACAGTAGGAGAAGAAGTTGGTCCGGCTGTTGGTCGAAAATAAATCATTTCTCGAAGACAAGCCATTACCGAAGCCATCATACTGTTTTAACAACCCTCAACTGCAGGAGATACTTTAGATAAATTGCGATTTGTTCTGTTTTACAAAGACCTGGTTAAATCCAAATTTAACCTGACATCCCTACCACCAACATCTGAAGCAGCCTGCCAAATTTGCTTGAGAACTTACCTAAAAGTACAAGTAATGTGGATAGGACACCAGATTTATCCGCTCATCTGTGGATGGCAGCCTTCAAAGTTTGGTCTTGATCCCGTTAATACCTCCAAGGAACCATCTCTGTAGTCTTTTATATCCACAATCATCTGAAAATGAAACAAGGGGTGTGCAGGTGGTTGTGTGTGTCGGAAGGATGGAATTAAGTGCTCATTGATTTGTGCCAACTGCAAGGGGAAATCCTGCACTAACTCCCTCCAATCATGAATTTGACGAACCAGATGATGGCAAAGACCTGAACTGCATATATGGGATAACGGAAATTATAGACTTTAATTAGCCAAGTTGCCTAACAACAGTTAAACGTCAAAGTCTGTGAAATTTGTGTACCTACCTATGTTTTCCACTTTTCTCCTTCATACCTACAATTTTCTTTCTATGAAATATAATCATATCTAATTGATTTCAAGAATTATGTTTCTTATTCTGCCTTCATTGTTATATTTGTTGAATGGATCGCACCATAATCTACATAAAACCATTTATTAATAATATCTTTTTATATATTCTACAATTTTAATATTTTATTGTATTACTATATTTGCTAAGTACAAGACTAGCACAATAGAGTGCTATGGTACTATGTTTAATATAGTTTAAATAACACTCATTGAAGAACGGCAGTTTAATAACAAACTTTTCTTTTGTATTTTGTATGATTTATTTGTTTTATAGCTTATTCGGTTATAATGTTTAAACAACCAGTCTTTATTGATGATGAGAAATAGTTAAAATTGAAGGTGGATCTGTACGGAAACGGCTGGTCCAAAAAAATTACTTTTGGTCTCGTCAAACGCAGAATTTATTCCTATATAGCTTTCGTATGAATCACTTTATTGATAGATGGGTTAGCTGGTTTAGACACGGTCTAACAGTGTCTAAAATATTTATATAACTTCAGTAACTTTATTAAGCAATCTTCTAGCTTTTTCTACTGTGTTATAGTGGATGAAATGTATAACTGAGGCAGAACCTATTATAATGCTCAGTTATGTATATCACCTATCCCTTTAGATTGTGTAATAGTGTGTACAATATTAATATAACTTCAGTAACTTTAATATGCAATCTTCTAGCTTTTTATACTGTGGTATATTGCATGACATGTATAACTAAGGTAGAGCCTATTATAATGCTCAGTTATGTATCACCTATC
>JAGFPH010001375.1:168810-224207 GCA_018207615.1 Philaenus spumarius
AGGGGGGGGGGGTTTGGGGGGATCAAAGTTGTTAAAAAACGATTTCTACAAAACTACCGAATGGATTGGAATGAAATTTGGTATGTAGCTTCCTCTAGGGCAATAGGTGATCACCAAGAAAGCGTTTGAAAAAATTCGAAATTTTAGGGGGGCTTTGGGGGGATAAAATTTGTTAAAAAACGATTTCTTAAAAACTACCGAATAGATTGGAATGAAATTTGGTATGTAGCTTCCTCTAGGGAAATAGGTGCTCACTAACAAAGGGTTTAAAAAATTCGAAATTTTAGGGGGGTTTGGGGGGATCAAATTTGTTAAAAAACGATTTCTTCAAAACTACCGAATGGATTGGTATGAAATTTGGTATGTAGTTTCCTCTAGGGCCAAAGGTGCTCACTAAGAAAGGGTATGAAAAATTTCGAAATTTTAGGAGGGGTTTGGGAGGATCAAAGTTACTAAAATCATAATTTCAGATCTTTTATTATTATGACAATAGTGCTTTTATTATTTAAGATCTATATATATATAAGCCAAATACCACTCACTGACTGAACACTTAAAAATACAATTACGTTAAAACGACTGAAAATAGCAACCACCACGGGCAACGCCGTACGGGTCAGCTAGTGTAATATATATCACAAATAATTTCGTAAAGTATTACTAATGGACACAATTAATTGACTTTACAACTAATGGTTACCAATTTGTATAATAAAATTGACGTGTATGTATAAATACATATATGCAAAAATGCATTTCCTCTGTTAATTATTCCTATTTTAAACTAGTTTCACATCTAAAATCATGTCCATTTTTAAATTAAAATTGTCTTATATAACAATGTAGAAGACAAAGCAACACATACATTTTACCACAACACGTTGTAGTTTTTGTAATTGTAAGTCTGGGCCAAATAGTTAATGTGTTTTAGTAGGCTGTAAGTATAGCGTTTGGTTAAGTTACTTAATATATTTACGTATGGCATTAATATATTTAACGTAGTATATAACGAAATGTGGATTACTTCAACTGAAGCTTTACTTGATTCCTTTCTCTTTGTCGAGAAGACAAATTGATTTGAGATAGCTTCTTTTGTTCAAATTGTTGAAAATACTTAGAGATACTTTTATAGTAGGTGCTGATGCTTCTATTGTTACTTTGGCACATGTACTTTATTTTGTTTTGCCCATTAGGGGATTTCTCTGGCATTTTTAGATATTGCTAAAAGTTAGGCGATTAAAAACTTTCAATGTTTTAACTACGTTTTCTGAGTTATTAAATAAGGATATTCTAATTATCTGTAATCAAACATGTGTTTGTATCTATTTATATTTTAAACATAATTCAATATTTTTAATGGGATTAATTGGATATCAGCAAATATCCATGCTTATATAAATATTGTGTTTACACACTTTGGCTTTATTTCACAAGTAATACAAGATAAAAGTGTGTATATATATTATTGAGATTGGTTGGAGGAACAGTAATCCATTAATTGGCTTTAGTTAATATTTCACAAGTAAGTAATACAAGATAAAAGTGTGTATCTATATTATTGAGATTGGTTGGATTAACAGTAATCACCTAAGTATATTTATAATGAATATCAAAACAATAGACTAAATAAGAAGTAAAGTTAAAATTACAAGCTTTAAACCTTAAACATACTGGTATAGCAATATCAAACTGAGTAAATAACTAAATATGTGTCAAAATATCAAAATGAAGTTTATTTATTTGATAATACTATTCGTAGGGTGTTATCTGAGAAAATATGTATAAAGTAATACTACTTAAGGAAATGCATTACATTTATTTTTAAATATGGAATTTTAATCTTTTAAAATTGATATTTATTTTTAAACTAATATTGTGTATTATTATTTTTACACATACGTTTAATATTGTGTATGTCACAAAGCAAATATGGAAATCATTTAAAACTAATATGTATACAATTGTGGCATTAAAACGTTTATTAAGTATTTAATATTAAAATGATAATAATGCATAATTTGTTTTATTAATGAGTCAAATTAGGATTAGGACAAAAATATTACTAATTACATAAACACCTTAAATTATAATATATTTAATAATAAATGCAGTGGTGATCCTGCATACTTCCACCCCTCCCCCTTAGTGAATGTAATATTTTCATATTTAAATCTTTCTAACTGAAATAATTCCTTGGATAAAGTAAGTTTTCATTTGAAATGGTTTTCCCGTAAGAATTATGTTTCTTTCTCCTGGGTCACTTATGATAAAGCTGTATTCCCTAAATGATTGGTGTCGGTGAATAGGTTCCAGTATACAGAAACTTTAAAAAAAATTAACATAGTGTTTCATAGTGTTCAAAAGACAATTAAATTTTGCTGCATATATCCGGCGTAAGTTCTTATGATTCCAATGTGCGTTTGAGAAGCTTAGTTGATTGAATAGTTTTATATTAGCATAATTGCTTTACTTTAAATATTACTTCGGATATACAAAATTGTTAATTTAAAATGGTTTCTCCACATGAAAGTAAAAATAAATTTACAATTATTTATGTATTTTTCCAAAGTATTTTTTCCTAAGTATAATGTTAATAGAAAAGAAACTATTCGGAATAAGGTAAGAACAATTTGTTCTTAAATTAATACAAAATAAAAAGATATTAACTTAATATGAGAAGAAAATTATATTATTTATCAGGTATAAAAAGGTTTTCATTTCTTGGTAAGTTATACTAACAGTTTACGGACGGATTATTTGACATTGCGCCTGGAACGGAACATTGTTATATTTGAATAGTTGCTGTACCTCAATAACTGTCAAAGACATGCAGTCTAAAGTAAACACATAATTTAGTTTTTCTCAACATGTATAATCTATAATAATTAAAAAAACAAACACACACCCTCATACACACGATTTTATTCAGAAATACAACAAAACGATAAATATATTTTTTGTCTTTAAAACTTAAATCTTGAGTAAAATATATAATACAATAATAACACCTATAGTAAATACCAACTCCTCCCAAATACCACCATTTCTAAATATTACAATAATAAACTTTGATATAAACAAATGCTAAATATTGTTTAGGTAGTTCTTATTCAGATTAAAGTTAGTTTAGTTATTTCTTTACAAAGCATAAGTTTTTCAGAAATTCAGGTAATATTATTTAAGTTAAGTTAATATTATTTATTCAGAGAGAGTCTATTAATAAACACCCAATTAATATAACAGCAAAGTATGTAATTATTTATAAATTAAAATACTTTATATAAATAGATTAACATAATCTTAAAACTGTCCTTATTTTAAATTAAACATTACTTATATGACTGGGAATAACCGGCCATCATATTATGTAGTAATCTAACTTTTAATACAGCTTGTTAATCATTAAATTATACATGCAAGTTTCAAAGTTTTTAATTAAAAAACACGAGTTGGGAATTTGCATTTAATATTGGGCGGTCCTGCTGAAAACTGTTTGAACATAAAGGAAAATAATACTTGATAGACAAATTATAATTTTTATACAACAAGTTTACAATTTAGTATTTCATCTTATTCTTAATAATCAGCCTATATTGCATGTAATTTAATTACACTAAATACAAGTTTAAGTAACAATAATGAAGTATTAGTTGCATAAAATATTAGGTTAAATTTTAAGATAAAATAAATTACACCTAAAGCGTTACATAACACATTATTCTATATGTTATATAAAATTATTAATTCTGGGTTAATGAAATAATTTAAGTGATTTTCAATGAATATCTCTTGAAGAATAATTAACTATAAATAAGGCTCTGGTTTAAACATTTTAAAATTATATACAACATGATAAAGTTTTCAATTTGAATCACTTACCTTGCTCTTCGTCCTCTACTTTTAAACTTAAGAAAACTATCAAGAAAATGTTAGCCACTTGCTTCATATAGTATCTCTTTAAACCGTTTATCCATTCAAAATGTGAAACAATAATTGTTAATTAATTATACCATTATTGTAACTACTTTTATAATTATACTATGTAATGAAACTGGAGATCTGCACGTCTTATATGTACAATACATATACTACAATTACATTCTTGAAAAAAAAGGTTGATCAAAATATTTAAATTGCTTAGGAAAACTTACACCAATGTCCTTTTCAAAGCCGTTTTCCACAAGCCCAATTCATTTAAAAATACAGGCCACTTTGTTAATTTAATTCAGATAGTTTTTAATACTACTTCTTTTATCCTTTTTAGTTAAATTTAGTTAGATTTATTATGACATACAACAACAATATGAAATTCACCTAATTAAGATATTACTTTTAAAGTGCTAAATGTTTTAATTGCCAAATGGAACATTTTATGGTTTGTAATTTCTAGTAGAACTTATGGAAACCTAATTATTATTTAAAAAAACTAATATTGCCTTTACAAACGTATTTTATTTATTAATTAGTTCTACGGCTAAACAATAAATAATAATACAATTAAATAAGGTTAAATATTGAGTTAGTTATAATAGTATTTGAAAAGATAATAATTATTATTGTTTTCAAGAAACTCAATAAAATTGATTATATATAGGGTGGTCTGGACCTAGCGTAAATGTTTTTTGGGTGATAGAACAACATAAAAACACAATTTAAAAAATTATAAATTAAAAAAAAAATGTGGTTAGACCAAAATTACACTAGCTAAAAGTCTGGCTTTTACATAAATAAAATACCACTACTTTAAATTGCAGCACTATTTTAAATAGCATTATTTTAATGTCAGATAAATAGTACAATGAAATCCTTATTTTCTAAACAAAAATAATTTAGGGACAGTGATTATTATAAACAAATCATTAACTGAAAGAATTTCTAATGTCTAATTAATGCCTACCTTATCATGAGATAAGGTATCATGCACAGATACCTTAAATAATTTTTTTAAGTAGATGTGTGAAGTGGAATTTTTTAAATTGTGTATTTAAGTTGCTTTTATGTTGTTCTATCACAAAAAAACAAAAAATATGCAAGGTCCAGGCCACCCCGTATATATATCAAATATATGTATTGTTTATACTTAGCTATTAATTATTAAGGTATAATTATTTGGTTATTTATTGATCAAGTTCTGGAACATGTTGCAGTAATTTAAAAGAATTTTATTACTAGCTTAGGATTGTACACGACGCTTAAGTTAATAAGATAAATTTATTATGTAGTTAAATTTTTCTTTCGATCAACATTTTATATATTAAAATGATTTTCTGGCACTATTTAAAATTCATTGAAGGTTTCTTAAGACCTTTCTAGAAGTGTTTCGACTGGTAGATTGCTTTTTATAAACATGCAATACTTTTTTAAAGTATTAGTAACGTCAAAAGTTATCAAATAATTTCTAGTAACTTCGTCTGCAGTCTGGACTCTAGATGCTGTCGACGATACAATATTTCCAGTTTTACTTTGCAGACAACTGCAGGTTTCTTTATTTTAGATTAAAGTTACAATGGCACTTTATCTGTTCTTTAAAAATTATATTTTATGTAATAATGAACAAAGTGACTTTGACATTTACGTCTAATTCAATTAAATGTGAATTTGAAGTAAGTTTGTAAACTCAGCGTGTAATCTCTGTCAATAACTTGAGCACCTTGTTTGTGTGGGCTGTAATAATTCGAATTACTATAAATAATAACAAAGATAAATCGTAGTCTAAAATTAATATTAATTTAATTTGCACATTTATAACAACAAATAATTAGCTTAAAACATAAAATAAATTATTACATTTACTTACAAAAACATTTCCTAGTCTTACGACTAACTCATAAATAATTACTGTTTTAATTCAAAGCTTATTTTTAAATATTTTATTTAAAAACACACGAAGAACTTCAAACTGACTGCGAGTTTGTACGTACGTTATAATTTGTTCATATATTTGTTAAAGTTATTTGTTTACTTCTCTTGGAATTCCGAGTTGGTAGTTAATCAAAATAAGTTTAGATATACTAATTGCAATAATTTTAGTTATTGTAGTTATTTTAGGTACCGAAAGGCAGCAGTTTTATTACGGAAACAAATATAAAGTGTCTTTAGCATGGAAACCAATGTTTAAATTTAAAAATATTTTTTATTATAAGCCATAATTCCACACAAATAATGTACAAATAAATTAAATCATATTATAGTTAAGTTCTACAATATTTCTAAAACGAGCATTATTCACACATTTATGTAACAAAGATTAAAACTAAATTATCTATTAATTGCCGGTTCTATCTTCTGAGCGGGTATATATCATGAGTATTATTCTTTTAATGATTCTTATTTGATGGATTGAATTTAATTATTCAATCTTTATTTTATCTTTGTTGCATTGCACGTTCGGTCAAAACTACGGTTTTTTATAAATAATTTGTGAAATGTCAAAACATCTGTCAGAATTTAAAAATTTTATAGGTTCCCAAAAACTAAATCAGAGTGGTTCCTATATAGTCCAGTCAAATAGTGTTTTGCCCGGGAAAAATATAGAAGTTTTTTTCTCAATTGTTCTATATATTTGTTGGGGTTCTGAAACCGAATTTCAAAGAAAAAGAACATTTTAAAACTAAATTTTTAAAAGTATAAACTGAGAAAAAAATATTTTTAACTCACTTTTATAGTGAGTTTTTTATAATTTATGTTACAAGTTTGCTTTAAGAATGAAAAAAACGTTACTAGATCCATCAATTTAAGCAAGGCAGGTGTGAAATATGACTTTATGATAAATGGAGTTTTAAACCAACCTAAATCAATTACCCGAGTAAATGGAGTGTACTTAAAGTATCAACATTTTAATCTTGAGAGTGTTTTGAGCGTCTTGAGTAAAATTATAAGTTTAAAATGTGTGGCGTTTTTTATAAACTTATTGATTTTGTTTACTGTACATGGCTACTTTTGTAAACTTTTTAGTGATAAAAGTATTATTCATTTTTTAATTTCCAAAACAGATGGAGAAACAGTGAAAGGTACACTGTATGTTACCCATTAGTCATAATATCTTGAAAAAATAGCTTTATTTACACAAAATTCATAATATAAGGAATCAATTTAAACTACCTCGTTGTTTTAAAAACCTGTTTGAGGTAGTGAGTAAACAAAACAATATAAAAAAGAAAAAACATAAATACATATACATACATATAGAAAAAAAACTACAACAAAAATACAGAAATTGACTTGTTATTGACTTCTTGTTTGGAATAATTAATTTTGTTGGTTATAAATCATATGGTTTGGACAACTTAGATATTTTTTTAGGCTTAAAGAAAGTAAAGTTTTCCACCTGGAAATTAGTAAGTTCACTTAGTAAGAATTAATTTCAACGATAGTTACTATCTTTGGAAAGTCAATAGAATTAAATCTACTAATTAAACGGAAGAAATTGATTGGAATGAATCTCATCTAAGAAAAAACTGGATGCACATGAATCATTTTGTGCGGGTTGGAATTATATTTTTGTTTTGTTTTTAATACTATTTATTTCAATTTAACAATTTTTATTTTAAAAGTGTTTGTTAAGGAGTGAAGCCACTAGTCATAAAATAGGTAAATTTATTTTTTACTGATGGTCATGATAAGTTTCGGATATTTTCTTAACGCCATGTTTCTATTAGTTTCTTTAGATTGTAAACTCATTTTATTTAAAAACTTAACTTTACTTCAAATTATCTTTTTATATTAAAATTATAAAAACAACTAATGCAATATGTAATAATTTGCAAGTTGTTTGTCTTTATAATTTAAATGTGTTATCTTAACGTTTAAAAACATAAGGACTTATATATATTTAATTGCTAATAGTTGGAGGTATACGTTTCATTGAAGCTGAAAAGAAAACAGATCCAAACAAATGTATTTGTATATTTATTTAATCCAATTTAAGACTAAAAGATTAACAATGCATTAATGATAAATGTGTGTTATACTTTAAAATTAATGTTTACTGTTATTATTTAAATATGCTCTAGAAAAAAAAATTATGTTTAAACTACCACTAATTTTACGTTTATAAAGGGAGAGCTTGATTATGCATAAGAAGTTATCATTATTATTGTAAAACATTTAGGCAGAAAACTACAGTCATATTTCCTAACACTTTGACTCTACTAAAATCAGAACTTAAATTTATTCTATGTTAAAATTTGTTTTATTTTCTTTATGATAAAACACAAATTTTTAATTCAGTTGTACAACAAATAAAGGCTACAACAAAACTTTGAAACTGTTTATGGAAATGTGTTCAATACAGGAAAGCACAAAGGTTAGAACGGTTTGTCAAACGAGTAACTTTATATTTAAAAGGAAACTTTAAATTATTGTTGTTAAAGCTCTTTGTTGCTTAGCATTGTGTTAAATATTTTCATAAAACTGTGTGTACAATATCTGTTTTTGGTATTTTGTTTGTATTATTTCTGTTCGAGTGACACATTGGCACACACACATTAGCTGAAGTAAAAATTGTTTAGTTTCCAAAGTCTTCTTTTAAATTTATTTAGAGTTTCTAACACAAATTAGGGGTGCCTTATTATACTGTTCATACCTCATTTATGATACATCGTAGAGCTAGTTACAAATTAACACTATAACATATTTATTTAAAAAAGGATAAACATACTTTTTGAAATATTACTGTACGTAATACATTTGTCTTAATATTCGTGCAATAGTTTGATCATCAATGTTTTAATTATTATTAGTTTGCATTATAACCCATGGTTTTAATATTATAGAAATAATAGTGTTTATTCGTTTCGATTGTCGACTTAATTTTTTTTTTTTTAAATACTACGAGCCACGCAAACAAAAAGAAATTTAAATATCCCCGAAGTCAGATCCTGTTAGGGCTAACTAATCACAATAAGTTGGAATTGTGTCAGTTTAGTGCACCTGTTTTTGTACAAATTATTGTAGTAGGTTATCGTTAAGTCAGATAAAACTTTTAGAGAAATTACAAGCTTATAACGGAACTATTTTGCTCTGAAAACAGGATGAGTGTTTTACAGTAATTCCAGCAATATTTATTTAGAGTACAGATTGAAGGAATTCATGAGAGATGAACAAATACATTAAATCAACAAGGAAAAACGGTAAAGGTCGAGTGATTTATATGTCGCTTCGTCTCTAAGACATTTCATTGACGACAAACATGTTGGCATTTATACACAAATAGTGGTTTTCATCCCTTGAATAAACCTATTACATACATCAAAATATATTTTAAAATGGGAATGTAATTCTTTTATGATCTAAATAGGTAAGAATTCAATTAATTACATCAAATCGTTTCCTAAAATTATTTAAATTTCAATATATAATTTCTACTACAAATATATTTTGTTCTGTAATAATACATGAATACATATAATGGTATTATATTATACTGAAACCTACTAAATACACCAATATGATTAAACATATTCCCAACAGAATAGATGAAAGATTGCAATATAATCTTATTTAGAGTAAACTACAATATATTTGAAAAATTAATTGCTATTGGGAAAGGTTTGGATTGGTTTCACAGATCATCTTAAATATTAGGTCTTAGTAGGTATTTCAAAGGTGACTTAAAGGTAAAATAATTTTTGAAATAAGGGTACATTTCTTAGCCAGTGATTTTAGTTTAAAGGAAAACTCTATATTTAATTTCTATAAGTTAGAAAATGTTTCAAAGTGATTTAAATTCAAATTCTTGAATTGGAAAGAGTTGTTTTAACTTCTAAGCAACACACTGCAGAAAGCATAGACTTTTATTTGAAAGTTTCGTTATTATTAAAATATTATAGAAAATTAAATACGTTTCTAATGTAACTATTTACACCTGTGTTAAAAAAAATATAGGGGTATTTTAGCGCATACTAATATATTTCTATTTATCTTTTGCCATATATTCTGTGTTGTCGTAAAATTATGTACTTTTTAAACAGATGTAATAATTAATGCCCATGGACACTGTTATATATACAGGAAAACCTCTATGCTGTATTTTTTAATATGTCATAAAACAGTTGCACGCTTTACACTATGGTATTATATATATTAAATAAATGAAAGATGTTTAATATATTTTATCCTGTTCAGCTTCGATTAGTTTCAAACGACCGTTTGTTTTTTGTTTTTTTTTTTTTTACATAATGTAATGTAAATTTAGAAATATTAGGTGAGATATTGATTTAACATTTGTTATAAGCATTTTATATGTTACTGTTTACAAGTGTACACAATGCAAAGAATTTATTTTTATAATTTTCAAAACTAAGGCAGTATACATTTTTAACCTGGTAATAAAAAACCCGATAACAATATTCAATTATTTCAAGATACCAACTATTGGTCTTTTTAGCAACAAACTAAATTGGTTTTTGTTTCTCTAGGTAAAAAAAAAAAAACGGTTTTATTGAGAGAAAAACATTCCATAGTAATTGTCTAACAAACAAAAAATTAACATTAAACAAATTTAGAATTAAAAAAACTGTAAAATACGTTGCTCTGAAATGTATTAAAAATTCAAAGGTGACGATTTTAAAATGGCAACTGATAAGTTTCAATAATTATAAAAATAGCAGTGATTATTACAGTGACGAATATCATTTGTTTAATCAGCTTTATTTTTATCAGCTGTGATACAATTGCATTGTTGTTTATTTCATAAACAAAACAGAAATTATTTGTAACTCAATGAATGACATTTCTGTAGAACATTTAGCAAATTACCTTTCTTTCTTGATAGAATAAACTTAGAACACAAAATCTCACAACTAATACGTTTATTAACTAAAACGTTAAGATAATAAAGGTATTAGTCGTGAGATTTTGTGTTGTAAATTTATTCTATCAAGTATATCTTCTCAGAAGGCAAACTCAATATTTATTTATACCTTTCTTTCGTTTGTGTTTAATTTTTGTTTTTATTTTGTTATAAAATTCTGGTGGAATATTAAATATGGAACCATCCGATATGCAGAATGTGACCGTACAGAAGTTTGCTGTTTGTACTCGGAACGTTTTACAAACAAGAGACTTCCAAAGTGAAATGATGTTTCTGAATGTGCACGAGCGACTCAAAGAATAAGACTCAGCTTGATGATTGTGGTATACCTCTAACAAGAAGAACAATAGTTGTGGAAGAACGTGTTTGGGCAGATGGGTAGAAGAGAATCCCCACGTAGTTGATTAATCTGGGCATAAGCAGAACTTCTCTAATAATGTTTGGGCAGGTATTGTTTCGAATACTTTTATTGGTCTTGTGATTTTACCTCCAAGGTTAATCGACAATAAACATTTACACTTTCTTGAACACGACTTAAGCAATTATATTTCAGATATGCACTATGGTGCGCCCCTTTACCTTGGTGTTTGCAGGTTGTTAGACACATAAATTGGAATCAGTGGATAGGTGGTGGCGATCATATAGCTTGTCCTGCGATAAATCTGGATTTCAACCCCATATATATTGTTTTGTTTAGGCTTATTTTAAATCCATTGTACACATACAGGGATACATTAAAGGCAAGAGATCTGATTGAAGAAGGATGTTTCAGGATTAGAGCTATGCCTATAGTATAAGATCAAGTAACCTATGTAGTCTATGTATGGGCCGATGACTAGAGCAGTGCGTTGTCACCAATGCAATAAAGGTTACATCGAAGATTTATTAATGTAAAAGTTTTCTACCCATTTTCTTCTATTTGAAGTATGTACCGTTCTATTGATTGTTATTATTAGCAAAGGAAAAATCTAAATAATTATAACTATTTTATTTAAAACCGATTGCAACTATTAAACAAATCCCAGTTGAAAATACAGTACCACTATTTTGTTAGAATTTTAACGTATGATATTTTTGTTAGCATGAATAAAGCATATTATAAGTCGCAATTTTTAAATGGTTGAGCCACATTATAATTTGTAATCGATTTATGAGAAACGGTTGTTATTTTATTTATTAGAAGTATTAGAATAAAAAAATGGTTTTAGGTTAATTTTAGGTTGTACTATAAGAAAAAAGTTACATTATGTTGTACGTTTTTCGAGGATAACTCGGTAGGGGGCGGGGAGACAAGATCATTTGGTTTCATAGATTCTACTAACAAGGCTCCCCGTCAAAAAGGAATAATAATTGTGTAATAAGCACTAGTACTGAAATTGTGCAACGAAATAAAATAATATTAGGCTACTTATTGAAACACTATATTTGTTATACTAACTATATTCAAAAACAAATTTAATAACAGATTTTGTAAGTTCAAAAGAAATGTATCCTAGAAAATAATAAAATGTGAGAAAGGCTAAGGAATGTGTCTTATGGTTATTTCTATTCAAGAACGGTGGCTTGGATCTCATCTTGAAGGTTTCATATGATTTGTACATTACTGTTTCAAGAGTGTAAATTTTTATATTTAAGCCTATTATTTGTGTTTTGTTGTTATTTCGGGTTTCATGGAGCTGATTTTTCTCTCAAGATATTTCTGGCTAGAAACGCTTTGTACTCCTCTTCTATCATTTCATATCATTCCGAGACTACTTTTGATTTAGTTTGCATTTTAAATTGATATTTGTGTTAACTATGAGGGGGATGGCTGTAATATTTGCATACAGGTAAAACAACTTTAGGCACGATTTGACTTGGCATTCGTACCTTACGTTGCGCTACATTTATATATTGTGGTACTTGATTTGGCCCTAAGCTCTCACGAAATAAATGAAATGCAATTAGGCATTCTTACGTCATGAGAAATTAGATACATCATTATAAAGATCATCGAATTTGTGTAGTTGGTAAATAGGGAGTTGACGAAAAAGCTATAAAACTAAGTATTTATATTATTTAAAGTTTTCCGACTTTGACATACTAGGTAAATCATTATTTTCTATGAGAATAGAAACTTATATATTATATTGTGTAAATGCCATACAGTTGTAAGTAAATTTTGCATAACATAAAAATGTGTAAGTAGAATTATGTCTTAACTAAGATATCAAAGTATAATCTATTTTAGCAAATTTTACACATTGTTTAGTTAGTTGAAACACAATTACTATTCCCAAAATATTAGTTTCAAATGTATACGTCTATTAACTTAAAACTACTAACCTAATCTTTTATTTATCTTGATTTGTCAGATCTGAATTAATTACAATTATGTTCTGAATTATTGAAATATAATGATACTTATTTAACATTTTGAATATTATTACGGCTTTACAATGTGTAGGCGAACTTTACGTTATCAAAATGATCATACAATCATTTAAACCGTTCAATTGCACCTAAATTTGTCAAAACATTTATATTAGTGGTTCCGTCGCTTTATTTTATTATTTGGAAAAACGCTAGAATTTTATTATTATTGACAATTACAACGAGTTGGTAGGGTCATTTAAATTGTAATTACAAAACTGTCTCTCAGTTAGGGACTAGTTTCAAATAATTTGATTTAATGTACCCACTTGTAATTTATATTTATAGCTCTGACCTAATACAGGTTAAAGTTTATATTGTTTCATGTGCAAACAACTTGTTGATATTTATTTTCCAAATGTAAACTATTTAATTGAAAATTTCTTCCTTTTTTTGTCAAATATAAAAGTTAAATTAATATTAAAAAATTAAATTTGCATTTTGAAACTACCAATTGGAGTAGATAATAGATGTTCGATATTTTGTTTATTTGCAAAAAATATTAGAAATATAAAAGGACTTATTATTTTTAACACGAGTATGTCCAAAAGGAAGTAAAAAATTTAGAGCCGTACTCAAAAATGGTGTTTCTAGAAAATACACGAATCAAAAGAAACATTTTATCAAAAATTCATTTTTTTTTTTGTATAAGATGTTACAGACAAGGTTTTAAAATGTCATTTCTTACTTTCTAAATAGCATCTTTACCTAAGAAGAATGAATTCCTTAATTAACAAACAGAACTATACCCAGAAAGCGCATACGCTTAAACATATTTGGTGCACATAAAACATGTTTTTCTGTAAAAGTGATTTAATACATGACATATATTGTAGTTCAATCAGTATTTAAGATGTTATAAGGAATTGAAAATTATTTAGAGTCCAAATATACTTATAATTTGCCCATAACTCTTTTCTAGAAAGAGTTTCTAGTAATCCACATATAGTGTGTTCTAGTGTTAGCAATATATTTTTAATAAAAAACTGCAAAATTAAAAAGCTAATTACTTCGACAGAGAATCGCCAAACTTATACATTTATTAACTGGCGCGTTTTAACGTTTAAGTCGCAATGTTATATTAACGGTAGGTAATTTTTAATACCTTACTAATGTAAAGTATTTTTAGGCCTTGCTTTTTATCTTTTGATAAATTCAGTGCATGAAATATTGTCAGGTGTAGTTATAGTTTGATTATTGTAGCTCGAGCATTACTTTGTGCAACTTGTAAACGCGTTTCAGTTAATAAACGTATAGTTGTGATATTCTATGATCAAGTTTTATTAAATTAAGTTTATTATCTTCTCACAAGTCAAGCTCAATATTTAATTATAGATGAATTACTTACACTTACGATTATTAAAATGTAATCTGAGAAAGTGTTTATGTTATTAAAATAATTAAAAAAATGGTTTATGAAAGTTAATTTATTTAAACAATGTAATAACGTTATGTTATTATGTAATGTATATATATTTAAGCTAATAGTTTGTAAATATATAATACATTTTCAAAAGAAAAGTCATGTTTAAAAAGTCTTTAAATATTAGAAAATATATCGAATAATTTAATATGTTTACGAACATTATGTGGTTAAGAGATCTTCCTGATTCAGAAGTATATTATTATATATTGCAATAATTGTAGTTTTATATATGCTCACTATATTTCTGTTAGTTTTTATGAACATGTTGAAATGTTGTTTTATATAGATATCAGATCTTATTCCATTTCCAGTGAAAGTATAGAGGGCATCGTCATGAATTTGAGATGAGCTCTGGTGATGTATAAATAATTCATACCCATCGAACCAATATGTTGAAAAGTCTGGGTTAAAATGAAACCTAAGATTCATTGAAAATTCAACGTAAGACTATATTTTGTCTGTATTTATTATGTTACAAATTTAACTTTTCACCTTCTTCGGTGGTATTTGTTCTGCCTTCAGCAGTTAAGTTGGAAAATATACGTAACATATAAATACGTGGTTGGATTGTAAAATAAATCATAATCTATCTATTACTGAAAAATATAAAATTTTTAAACCTAAAAATGTACAAACTTTAAGACATTCTCTCGATGTTAGTGTATAATATTTGGCTTTAACAATAATTGATTTAAGGCTAATAAAAAGTTATAAAATACGAATCTCGCTTTCCTAAACAAATATTTATTTAAGTATTTAATATTGTTACGAATATTAAGGCCGTTGGATTAATAGATGTATTGCGTATAAGGTTTAGTTATATTCGTTTCTAGTTGTAGTGGTTTTTTATGTAACGGTATTAAGTTGCGTAAGACGGTCACGGAAGTATAAGCACCGAAGACATAGAGTATCGAGCGAGGCGGAAATAACACGGAAGAACATCATAGTTTAACAACACAGAAGATAGATGGTTTATATTAACATAATCATAACCTAGAATCAATGCCAGTTTGCAACCAAGGAAGGCCGGGAGTTTGGCCAGTTTTGTGAGGATCGTGGCCGGAAGATTGGACAACGTAAGACAGGTTGGTAAATTTAGTTTTATATAAGTTTAGAATTAAATCAATTCTTAAGTTTAAATTAAGTTTTATCCTTATATATAATTCTGTAAGCAAAATTTTAAATTCAAAATTGTGGGAATTTGGTAAATCGGAGGATGATGGGAGAGGTGTCAAATTAAAGGTATCGATTCAAGGAACGAGGGGAAAATATAAGTTTTTTCTAAAATTAAAAACTAAGGGGTTTTTGAGATCCCCGAAAAACGAAATATCCCCATAAGGAATACATGAGAATTTTAAAACATAAAACAGCTGTTCTGCAGTTTACATTAAAACATTTGGTATTAAATAAATACATTAAAAACATAAAACAGCTGTTCTGTAAAATAATATGACAGTTAAAGTAAATTATATTTTTAAATAAAATCTGCTACTTATTAACTTATAAAAGATACACGTTGACACACACATATAGAAACCTTATAAGTGTGATTTTTGGAAGGTTTTATGGCTGTTCTATTAACTCTTCATACATTTATACTAATATCATAAAGAGGTATTTGTTTGTTTGTATGTAGGGGGTAATTTCTGGCACTACTGAACCGATTGAAAAAATAGTTTTACTGATAAAAAGCTACACTTTACCTGAGTAACATAGGCTATAATTCATTTCGATAAAAACCTTTTTTTATTTCAATATTTGTAAATTTAGTCGGACAAAATTCTTAGGTTAGGCCTAGAATGATAAATCAACACATGTATTTACATTTATTACCATAGCAATAAAGTTTAAAAAAAGAACAGAAAATATAGCTGTTTGTTCCAATATTTCCATTAACAGCTGATTTCAAAATTTGAAGCAATTATTTTTGTATTTCTAGATTTTAGGTTAGGGTTTTAAAATGTAAACCTGAGCCTTGCTGGTTCTTTTAACCATTATTATAACTGCTGTTATGAAATATAAGAAATAATTTGATTTGAACTTTTATCATTATTTATCATCTTAATTTTGAGGTTATTATTATTAATCATGCAACTTTATTATAAATAAAACATAAAATTTGATTTTAGAAGGTTCCATTGGGGGTTGGCGTGTGGAGCACGCAGGGGTCTCCCCTAGTATTAAGATAAATCAATTATTGGAACATGAAAAATTAAGATTTAATTATTGCTATTGATGCGCATTACAAACATTACTTTAAAAAATTATTGCAAGTATATTAGGTATGGGTAATGTATCTAAAGTACAAAAACACATAAGGCCGGCCACACACAGAATCAGACATGGGCCATTGCCCTCTGGCCTCCCTCAATTTTCAGTTCATTTGCATTTCTTCTGTCCACTAGCTTGTTGTAATGTGTGCATTTAGTGCTTATTGAAAGTTTTTAACCTAACTTTGAGACGAATTTTGAAGAGAAGGATGAGGAAGCTATAATTAATTATGATGTGGAAATTGATTACATTTTTTGAAAAGGCACTAATAACAGAGAACTTTACACCCTATAAACGACAAGAGAAACCTCGTAGACATTATTAAGGAGTTGAAGAGCCATCCCAAAAAATTCGAAAACTACTGTCGAACGAAAATCGAAAAGTTAGAATACATCTTCTAAAAAATCCAGGATAAGATTAAAAAACAAAACACGAATTGGAGAAAATCACGTGTCAAGGAGGGGTTGTGCGCTCACGCATGTGCAGGTGGTTCTGACGGACAGTGTCTGATGGCTTTTGACTAAATGTGTCTTTTGAGGGAGCTGCGTCAGTCAAGGAAAAAACGTCTTTAGACGCCTGTTTGCGTCTGTTCGTCTAGTTTGATGCAGTGCGTGGCGACCCCATAAGGCCGGCCACACACTGCAGCAGTCAAGACGAGGCAAGGCGACGTAAGACAAGTCGCTCGACTTGCCTTGTCGCAAAGCGAACACACACAGCAGAAGGCGAGGCAAGTCAAGGCACCAAAGTGTTGGCGCGGTTTCACAGTCCAGTACAGAAAGTACAGAGTGGTGGAAGTCACGTGACTTCACGCATGCGCGGGACGCTCTGACTAAATGACTTTCGACAAAACGTAATTTTTGACTGCTTCGCTTTTTGACCAAAGGCGCGTTTCCGCCTCGCCTCGCCTCGTCTCTTGCATTATATGGTGCTCCGTAAGCGCCTATGCTTTCCCTGTCGCTCAAGACGCCTTTAGTCAAAATGCCTCGCTTTGACTGTTGCAGTGTGTGGCCGGCCTAACCACCCATGCTAAACGCCTCGTTTTAGTCGCTACTAGTCAAAACGACTAAACGTGACTGACCGTGTCTGATTCCGTGTGTGGCCGGCCTAATATAGTATGTTACAAGTAAATCAGAACTAGAATAGTAATAACAAATATAAAAAGTGTGGTAGAAAATACCAGAAAACATTACAGGTGTTAAACAAGGGTAACTACGAGAAAGAATGATCAGCCCTCCTTAGCCAAGAAAACCTTATTGCTTTGTTGGAAAAACTTATCCTTCTACAATCTCTTATCTCTTTCTGGATTAAACTTTGTGAATACTAATACTTATTCATCACGAAAAAAACAACAATGTAAAACACATCAACCCAGGGGTGGATACGGATGTCATTGAGGGCTGGCGGCTGGCGGGGGTCATGTCATAAGAAGTCAAAACCAACATACCTGGGGGTCATGGGAATTTAAAAATATACATTATTAAAAAATAAAATAATTCCATTACTAGAGGCTCTGCCCCTAGACGCTCCGCGTCTCAACCCCGGCTCAGCCTTCGGCCTCAGATGGCTGCTTCGCTTCGCTTGCAGGTGGAAAATTCGATAAAGCATCTCGTTAATCTTTGGCTCGTTTGTACATAGGTGACCGAGCATAAATCAGCTGTTTTATTTGGCAGCTGACTCAAACTCATTAAACATTATCTCCATAAGATTAACATGGGAAATTTGAAGGATTGTATACCGGAGCTCCTTCTCGGGTGAATAGCGGCTGAACGGATGATAATATATAAGACTTGACATATCTGTGAATGATTATGTTCAGTTTTTGATCCAAATTAGCTGTTTTATATATAATAGGTTTGTAACAACCAATGTTTGAATTGAATTAAAATATAGTTAGCATTTTTCGTTGATTTTTGTTTGTGTTTGTTTTTAGTTTGTCAATGTAACCTCAAAAAGGTAATACTCTTCAAATTTTCTAAGTAATGTTGCTATGGTAATGAAAGTAAACAAACATGATGTGTTGCTAAGTTTTTTATACGAACAGCTGTTTTTGTGCCCCTGATAAAATCAATAGAAATCTTTCTTCCATAAGATTAACATTGAAACTTTGAGGGCCACTGGGGCGTAGCCCTAATGTCCTAGGACTTCGGTAAATGGCATTCCCAGGGTTAACCTGTGTTACTATGCAAAATTTCAAAGCAATCGGATGGACGGTATACGAACGCAAAGTGGACAAAGAACCAAAAAAAAAAACCCCATAAAGAATACACAGCAGAAATTTGCATTTGATTATGACGTTTGTAAGGCGAAAGATGCATGATTTGTAATGCTTGATGACATATCTGTGAATGATTACCTGCAATTTAAAAAAAAAAAATAAGGAAATCGGCCGGATAGAATGGCCGTACTGACTGCCACAAGTTTTCATAAATTCTTTTAATATTTAGATGCAGCTGAACCGCTGACGTAAGTTAATTTAAAATAAGTTAATTTATATGTTTTAGGGTTTCAACAAAATTTTAGGAAATTGGTATACTAACGAGTGCGCTGAATAGCTGACTGCATGTATGAAATATGTTTGTAGAATTTGTTGGCATCTAAGCCTCCAGGTTCGACTCACGCGATGCTTTGTTCCACTCACAACAAAAACATCTCGCTTTGCGAGTTTGCACCTCGATCTTGCGGCCTCGGTTAATGGACTGCTTCGCTTAGCACGAAGCGTAAAAACTTGGTGTTGGACCTCGAATGAGAAGAGTATAACACATAGATTTGAACAGGGTACTTTTATGGTATTTTACGTTTTGATCAATTTTGGGGGAACCAAGCGAGCTAAAGGTCGTGTACAAAAACAAAATGTGTAGAATAAAATTCTACATTAGTTTTTTTAGATAAAACTCTAACAAATTTCATTCTCGTACGGAAAATCTCAAAAAAACCGGTAACTTGCAGTCAAATAATCCGACCACGCAGCTGAACCGCTGTCGTGAGTTGAGCGAATTTCCAAAATCAAGTTTATAGGCCTATGTTTTAGGGTTTCAACCAACAATTTGGGAAATAGGTCTATTTACGACCGTGCTGAATAGCTGCAATTTGGTTCGCACGCCATTCCGCATATTGGTAGTAACTTCAATACAAAAAGCATTGCGTGCTCCGCACGCCATTCCGCATATCAGTAGTATCTTTAATACAAAAAACATTGCGTGCTCCGCACGCCATTCCGCATATCGGTAGTACCTTCAATACAAAAAGCATTGCGTGCTCCGCACGCCGTTCCGCATATCGGTAGTATCCTCAATACAAAAAGCATTGCGTGCTCCGCACGCCATTCCGCATATCAGTAGTACCTTCAATACAAAAAGCATTGCGTGCCCCGCACGCCATTCCGCATATCGGTAGTATCCTCAATACAAAAAGCATTGCGTGCTCCGCACGCCATTCCGCATATCGGTAGTATCTTCAATACAAAAAGCATTGCGTGCTTCGCACGCCAACCTCACGGTAAAATCCACTACATGGCTTTGAACCGGGTACTTTTATGGTATTTTACGTTTTGATCAGTTTTGGGGGAACCAAGCGAGCTATAAGGTCGCGTAAATTTTTTTGCAGAATAACATCCTGTATTTATGTTTGTAGAAGAAACTCTACAAAAAATCATTCTCGTAGAAAAGATCTCAAAAATAAGTCAAAAAACGTGCTTCCGGTTGTTGGATTTTTTGGCTAACGAACTCATCCGAGCGACGTAGACTAAAATCACTTGTACCAAATTTGGACCAAATCGGACTTAAAATGCGGCCGCTAGAGTGCGAACACATACATACGTATATATATACATAGGCCTATATATGATTTTTAATGACACCAAAAAACGTGTTCTGGGGACCATGATCGGTGCTCATTTGCTACTCCTGACCTTGTGTCTTACCATAATGGCCACTGTAGTAGCTCATTTTTAATATGGAAATTCGCTAAAAATGAATGACTACTTTAAGAGAAACAATAAAAATACGCATTTTAAAATTACTCTTTAAAATAAAGCCAAGTTACATTAAATCAAAAGCGATATACAGTGAAAAGAAAAAATACAAATTTAAATAATCCGACCACGCAGCTGGACCGCTGTCGTGAGTTGAGCGAATTTACAAAATTAAGTTTATATGCCTACGTTTCAGGGTTTCAACCAACAATTTGGGAAATAGGTCTACTCACGAAGGCGTTGAACAGCTGTCTGTGTGTACGCAATATATTAGTAGAATTTGTTTGCGCCTAGCGGCCGCGCGAGTTGGCACCACTTGGCTTCGAACCGGGTACTTTTATGGTATTTTACGTTTTGGTCGATTTTGGGGGAATCAGGCGAGCTATAAGGTCGCGTAAAAAAACTAAATGTGCAGAATAACATCCTACATTTATATTTTTAGAAAAACCTCTAAACAAATTTAATTTTCGTAGTAAAATTACTTCCGGTCAAAAAACGTACTTCAGGTTGTTGGATTTTTTGGCTAACGAACTCGTCCGAGCGATATTGACAACCAACACGTGTACCAAATTTGAACCAAATCGGACTTAAAATGCGGCCGCTAGAGTGAGAACACATATATGTATATATATATATATATATATATATATATATATATATATGCATTTTAATGACACCCCAAAACGTGTTCTGGGGACCATGATCGGTGCTCATTTGCTACTCCCGACCTTTGGTCTCACCATAAGGGCCACTGCAATAGCTCATTTTTCCTATGGAAATTCGCTAAAAACGTGCTTCGGGTTGTTGGATTCATTTTGCTAACGAACTCATCCGAGCGACTTAGACACATAGACAACCAACGTGTGTACCAAATTTGGAACAAATCTGCCTTAAGCTCTGCATGAGTGAACAAATATTTCAAATGACACCCCAAAACGTCTTCTGGGGACCATGATCGGTGCTAATTTACTACTCCCGACCATGTCTTACCGTAAGGGTCACTGCACTAGCTCATATTTCCTATGGTAATTCGCTAATAAACACTAATTACTAATCACTAATCATTAAAGAGTTAATGAAACAGTCACTACTAAAATAAATAACTCCACAACACGATCACTAAATCCACGATCCACTTTGTTTCACTAAATACTAAATTTAAAAATATAGCTATTATGTCCTCATCGCCAGAAGGTCTTCAGGCTATGGTAGATAAATTAAATATGTATTGCAACACATGGAATTTAAGAGTAAACTTAATAAAATCGAAAGTGATGGTTTTTAGAAACGGTGGGAAATTGGCAGCTAATGAAAGGTGGACTTTTGATGAAAAACAGATTGAAATAGTAAACAGCTATAGATATTTAGGGCTTGACCTAACTCCGAATTTGTCTTACGAGAACCATCATAAGTCTAAGCTAGCAATGGCCAAAGCTAGTATAAACTGTGTCTGGTCTAAATTTATTGGGTGTAAACACGTTCCACTAACTGTAAAACTATCAAGTTTCCAAGCAGTTCAAAGAGCAACAGTAAGTTATGCAGCTCAAGTTTGGGGTTATAGGGAATTTAATAGTGTTGAAAAAGCATTTAGGTTTTTAATAAAAAAGTTACTAGGTCTACCTTTAAACACACCAAATTATGAAATTTATCTGGAGACGAGGATAGATAAGCTGTATTTGTATACTTTGAAGCTTCATTTTAAGTATTTGTTTGGAGTGTTGGCTATGCCGGAATACAGGTTGCCAAACATTTTGGCAAAAAAAATAGTGAATTCTAACATTTAATGGTATAAAGAATGGAAGATTTTAGGGGCCAAATATGAAGTGGGGATAGACAAGAATTTAGAAGTGTGGGACAAAATTAACTGTAGTTCTAAAAATACTCAATTAAAATATTTACTGAAAATAATCAGTTTGGAACAGAGGGAACAGCTTCTACTAGCAGCAAAAAATGGGAAATTCCATAAAATTTACTCCAGTTTAGATTTTAACCTAGGGCAACAACACTATTTTAACTGTAGTAAAAATGAATATAAGTTGCAGGAAATAAAATGGGCATTTAAATGTAGAGCCGAGTTAATTCATTTAAATTTTAAACCGTTTGTTGAAGGAAAAAATTATCTTTGTTCGTTATGTAATATGGGAGTAAACGAAGACGTTTACCATTTTGTGGCAGAATGCCCGATATTGGTGCAACATAGAAAATCGTATCTGGGTAAAGAAAATTATCGATGTCAGAGTTCAAGGACTTTATGAATGGTAAGGATTGGGGAGTATTATGTAAATATCTTGAACAAGCATGGCATTATAGATGGGCATTGATAAAATAACTTAACTTTTGATAATACTTTTAGGTTGCGATCGCTGATCTTTATTGTTATTAGGAATTTAATATCTGTACTCATTTCTAATCAAACTTGTATTTAAGTGTGTATTGATAATTTGTGTTTGTCTAAATAAGTTTAGTAAGTGTAAGTTTATAGTTCTGTGGCTATTAATTAATAAATTATTGTTAGTTGTTGCCAAAATAGCAGACGGCTGAAAGCCATGCTAGACTGTATGTTAGAAAAGAAACGTTATAATTCTGTAAAGTAAAGTAATAAAGCATAATATGTTATTATTATTATTATTATTATTATTATTACTAAATTAAAAACAACGTAACACAAACTCTCACTTCAAGTCATACATTCTATACTGCGAGCTCCGTAAGACATTGGTACATATTTCACAGACAAGAGCTTTGGCTATTATAGCCCATGAGCACTAAATCAGGTTTACCTTATATCAAACGAAAATATATAATTTTCACTAAAATTTATATACATCAATGTACAAGTATATCGATTTGTACTAGATACATCGATTACAAAATATGTTTGTTCATTTCTTGAAAAACTGTCCAATCGTAAGTGCAAAAAATAAGCTTCCTCTAGGGTCATAGGCGCTCGATAAGAAAAGGTTTCAAAAAATTCGAAATTTTAGGGGGAATTTGGGTGATCAAAGTTATTAAATCACGATTTCTTCAAAACTACCGAACTAATTGGAATGAAATTTGGTTTGTAGCTTCCTCTAGGACCATAGATAGATAACTTCACATCTAAGAAACTATAAGAGTGACGAATGATTGGAAGGCGCTGTTACAAAGTTTAAATCTTGAATAATTCAAAGGTGTAATCATATTCTTTTCAAAACAAGTTTGTCTAACTATTATGAGCCTTACAACTGTCTAACTATTATGAGCCTTAGAAAAGTGATAAGTTTTGTGTCTTTTCTTCATGTTTGCTCTGTGGCGTCAGCTAACGCTTTAAAATTAGTCAACTACAATTTTAAAACGATGTTTACATATGTAAATATACCTTTTGTAACAAATTTGTAAATAAAAAAAAATTAATGGTTAACATATTTCCTTTACAATGGTTTTTGTTTGATTGAGATTGGATGATTTTTAGTAGGTGAAATATTCAATACAATTAGACGATACAATAGTGCAGTCTACCACTTGCTCGGCGTGCTGAAACGTCACTATAATAGTGTTGTATGGCGCTTGTAGAGTTAAATCAAACACATAAATCATTCCTTAAAAAAAATTGTGGGTTGGGCCATTACCCCCATGACCCTCCCCCTGTATAAGCCACTGCATCAACCTTCAAATAAGTCAGAAAAAATGGTTATACATAAAATGAAATTTGTCTTGTCTGTAGCGCGAAAATAATTTAGTAATATTATAAATATTTTATAACTTAAGAGCTAATGCAACAATTTCGGAACGGTATTAGTTAAAATATTATTATCTTTGAAATGTTTACTATGGTTAGTAAAATAAATTCAAAACATACATTTCTATAATTTGATAAATATATGACATCGATGTAAAAACTGTGTTTGAGAATACACAACAACATTTAAGTTTTCTAACCTTTGGAGAAATGCGTATTTTCTAAATGTCTTATAAAATAAGTAAAATGAGGTTACAAAGTAAAAACTATTTATTGAGGAACGTTTGTTAAAACTGGTTAACTACTCAACCTATACCAGTAAGACATAGAATACCAATAAAACTTAAATCATTTAAAATTTTTCCACTAAACAAAGTAGGTTTTACGGGGCATTAAAAACAATTACTTAAAATACATAAAAATATCGGTATAGTTCCTTCAAAGTAGCAATGTACCCATCTTACATTTTTAATAATTTTGTACAAAACTTTTTAATTGTTTTACGGAAGTATCAACGTTTATGAAAAACACAATTAATTAAAGAAGGCGAAAGTGTTTAAGACAAGTCAATGGGTAAAGTATTTTTCCATTCTACAATATCAATATTTTAATAACAGTTTTATTAAAATTTCATGTGTTTTCGATTTCTATTGAATAAATATGTACCTTAAATTCAATACCGCTCTTAAAAAATATGTACACACTGATAAAATATGTATGTATAGAAAATAAATACGCGTATTAAACGTTTTATTTCACACTAAATGATATGACATTTTGATATTTACAGAAGGTTAAACTCTGACAGTCTTTTTCCCAATGTTGATTGGATAACGTCTATTTGAAGAAGTTATTTCGTACATTAAACGAGTTTATTTGTGCAAACCAAAAGACGGAATTGCAGATGAGAGATTCAATCTAATCTTGTTAAACAATGCGAACGGTTTGTGCAAGAACGCTACACACTAAAGCTTAAATTTACAAGAACAAATTAAATCCGGGCTTGCCTATGCTGATGGAATGGTATCAAAATAAACAGTACCTTAGTTTTAACAATCTTCTTCTACCAATTTTCTAAGTTGGGAAATTGTTTTACTTTGTTAAATTAAATCCGTTTTTGTTTAAAGGAATTACTTAGAACAAATTTAACTTGAAACATTATAATATGAATATTACTAGTAGGTGTTAGGATTTGGTAAATAAAATGTAAGACTAATATTTATTCAAATATAATATTCATGTAAGAAGGTTCTCTTAAATAATTTACAAGTCAGACATAAAAGATAACAAATAATGATTTGGAATAAGAATAACGACAAATAAGAATTACTCATAGAAAGAAACTCATTACTTAGATTTTTTGCGTGGGTAATTTTTGAAGAACATTAATTATTTTCCTGTTATTCATTCAAATTGTTACTATATTTTATAAATTTATTTAATATTGTGTGATTACAGTTTGTTTATTAAGAAAGGCAGTCATTTTGCCAATTCTATTACCCTCTATTTTTAGGTATTCAAATGGAAATGCAAGTTTTTTGTTTTAGTTTGTCCATAGCATTATTTTCTTGTTATGCTCCTAATTTCTAAATACGGTATATTATTATTTTCTCATAGTTATTTTCTGTATCAGTCGATTTTTATATAAGTACTAAGTAATTCTTACCCTCCTCAGTACCTTCAATATTATACAATCTGAATTATAATCTATATATATATGGGCTGGTCCTCGTGTTCTAATGTTTTTAACTCTTGCTTCAGTAAATGACGCCTTTAAAATATATTTTTTTACTTTCTGAGCTTATTGTTACTTAAAAATGGTTGTACAAACTTTATCTTTAAAAATCTTTTTTTATATATAGCCACAAAAGATGGTCCTTTCTTTTAATTGTAATTTATTATAATATATATTTCTGTAAAACTACAAAACCGAATCAAATTGCAAATACAATATGCTAGTGAAAACAGTAAAAACATAAACAATAACATATGCAAAAAGGTGAGGAAGTAAGGGGTAAACCATGATTCAAAAAACAATACATAATGTCAGCAACTATCTTTATGGTGGAAAAATCAATCCATCGGAGAAACAATGTAGAGTCAATATAAGGTATAGATAATTTGAAATTGTATATTTTACAATCTTATGGAGCATGCATATGTTTTTAAGGGTTAAATTAAACGTTTAAGTATTAAATTCACTTTTAATACACTAAACATGTTTCAGATTGATAATTTAAAAATCGGGATTGAGCCTAATAATTTTAGGGTTCAAACCATTTGTCAACTGTCTGATTAGTTTGACTTGACTGTAGTATACTATATAAATCTTTCGCATTTTGAATTTAACCAACATGACAGATGATTTCATTCGAGTTAAATAAATACATAGGTTAAGTCAATGAAGTTGCTTGAATAGGTAGCTACTAGTTAGAACTCTGGTTTTCGAACAACCGATACTTCAAGCCGTTGAGAGGAAAAGTGGTTTAAGTCATTATTAGTCGGTTTTGAGATAATTAAAGTTTTATTAGAGCTATCATTGCAAATAGGAAATATTTAAATACGGAAATATCTCTAAAAATCACTTTTACCATAGGTTGAAGCTAACTACTTGTTTGTTTACTTTGTCATTTATATGTGTTAATCTATTTTTTTTTTTTATTTTTTTATTTAAAACTTTTGACTTACACCACTTTCCTTTAAAAATGTATGGGTGAAAACATAATGAAAAAACATTAAATTTGAACAAATTGGTGAATTTTGCATACAAAAACTATGAAAAAAATGTTTAATGCTAAGAAACAACTTATTCTGCTTTATATCAAGTCACATCATTCACTATAAGATTCAGATTCTGACTGCCTATCTATTAGAGGACTGTCATCAATAGTTATTATCATTTCGTCTGACTCAGTATTTAAACTGTTGAAAAATGCATGATTGACTGGTGGAATGTAGCGTAGCAAAGCTAACATGTCCTGTTTCTTTGCCGATGTCACTGGCCGCTGGCCAGGGTACAGTGGTTCTAACGGGATGTTTCCAAGATGGGCCACTCTTCTTCCTTTCTTTGCAGGGGTGATGTGAGGCCTGATAACTGTAATAACAACGGACATTCTGTTTTAAGGTAAAACATATCTTCCTTTAATCCAATATTAAACAATTAACATTTGAAATATCACCATCGAACCCACGATTTATGTTTAAAACATTTAAATTCTGCCCCACTATTAAATATCTATTTTAATTCCTTTATTGTAAACTTACCATTAGAGTACCTCTTGTCACTTAAATTTAAATTTGCATAAATTTAATGCTGTAGAGTATTTTCCCCCTTTCATGTTATTTTTGATCAGTTTTAGTTTTCTTTATTAAAATACTTACTACAGCGAATGCCACGGTAGCCGTGATTGTTAAGGCGTCAATGCTTTATCAATCGTCATGGCAACCATCAATGGAAAAGTTCCGGGTTCAATTCCCATTGACCCCGAATAATTTTCTAAATGGTTTCTTAACAGACATCGTTGGCTGTGGTTCGGATTCAACGTAAAACTGTAGGTTCCGTCTTCATTAGCCTTAAGTGCAAAACAGCAGGACGTAAAAAAAAAGAAAATACTACAGGGAATTCCAAGATTGTAAAATTTAGCCTAACCCTCTCCGATTTTTTCTCCTATTTGTTTGCATTGTCTGAACTAAACAAAATCAGCGTAAGATACCTGCTCAACAAGTAGTTTGGAAAATGTAGTAGAAAAGTAGTAGAAAAATTCATGATTGACTGGTGGAATGTAGGGTAGCAAGTCTAACATGTCCTGCCAGGGTACAGTGGTTCTAACGGGATGTTTCCAAGATGGGCCACTCTTCTTCCTTTCTTTGCAGAGGTGATGTCAATAGCAAAGAACCCCATATCCTCGTTAAGTGTTTCCGTATAGAAAATTTTGAATGGTTTTTCTTTTAAGTACCGGAGTCATTGTATTTTGTGCCATGGTACGTTATCGCCCAAAGTGTTTTTTCTTCTTCTTGTGATGGCTTTTTCTTAATTTTGACTGTAGAGAAAATGTCCTTCTGCTCCATTACTTTAAGACAATAAGGCTTTTTACGTTTGGATTTTACCATGGCATCATACCAATCTTGAGGAACATTCATCACTCTACCTTTAAAATACGTCTCAATGACCCCAAAATCGGCATCATTTGGTAGAAAAGAATGACTACTTGTCATGAACTTTTGGTCAATCACCTGTATGTGTGTGCTCTCATTTTGAAGGAAATTCATGCACATCAGTGCTACTTTTATGTTACGATTTTGCCCTCCGCAACTGTCACTAAACATAATTTTACATGGTCAGCATTTTCAGGAACTCTGTTACGAAAATGTTCAACTAGGCAAGATACAATTTCTTGTGATCCACGGGAGGCTACTGTTTCGTCCCAAGCGTACAAGTAGGCTGAACCACTAGACAGCTCATGACATAATACATTATAAACATACATGTTCCGTTTATAATACGCAACAGAGCATGTCAGGTTTGGAAAAGCAAGAGCCTTTTGAAGACCAAAAGTTAAAGCATAAACCTTTGTGTCATCTTTTTTGCTATCTTCTTTAGCTTGCCGTAGTTTTTCTCTAGCAAGTTCGGCCTTGAGTAAATGTAACTTTGCAGGATTCAAGATCCTGTTTCTTCTGTGGGTCCTCACAACAATTGGTTTTTATTTTGAAACTGTCGCATTTCGTACAAGTATCTTTATGGGGTGCATGGAAATATAAATTGTATTAAAAATTAAAAATATAATGGTACTTGGATTCAGAAACAGGATCTGTATTGATAGTGGCACAGTGGTCTTTGTATAAGTTGTATAATAACCTAATGTTAAGGAACTCAGACAGGTACTTTCTATCAGGGTTGTGAGCCCTCGTATAATGTGACTGGTATGCCGGAAAGCTGTCAATGTGATCTCTTACAATTTGTAAACGAGCTTCAATCACTCCCAGGTTCACACCCATCTCGAATTTTCTTCAACGCTCTGAAACACCTCTCATCAGAAATTTTGAAAGTCTTTAAAAAGTACTTTTTACACAACTTAAGATGTGTATCTGCTAACTGCAAGTGGTAATTGATAGTTGAACTTTTCATGCCTCGACTTCCGCCTCTTACCCGATGTACCTTTGGTGTACTTTGTTTGGATAGCCCACCCATGTATTCATTTTGTATTTGAAAACTTTCCATTCTGTAAAAATTATGAAACAGTTTCTTTCTCTGTTCTTCAATTACATTATCACTGCACTTCATTTTGCAATTAAGGTGGATTAAAGAATGTTTTCTCAGAAACCTGTTTACCCTTACCAGAAACATAGGCCTTACCACGGTTCCGCTTCATTTTACGTTGTTCCGTTTTATTAAGATTGCGTTTCATTTTGCGTGTTCTCACAACCAAAGGTGCAGCATCGATATTGATTCCATCTGAGTCTTCATTACACACTTCGAGTTCATTAGCCACTTCAGCTTCATTGTCTGCAATAAAACCAAAAAGAATTTAAAATAGGCCTAGCTAAAACATAACTAAAACATTGTCAATGATAAAATTGTTTATTGGTATAATTGGTGACTACGGGATGTAAAGGTAAATATTGTAGTGTATGTTGGCCTAGCGCATACTGTTATGAATGTATGTAAGTTAAGTGAATGCTTGTGCACACAAATTGCATTGTAGTATTGAATGTTCACATTCTAACATGGTCTTGGAAACTAATGATGTTGTACCACCTTTAAAGAAATTATGACAACAATTTGGAATGCGTGCTGGGCTAAGACGAAGATAATTTCACCTGAGTTAGCTATTTACAGGAAATACAATAAATACAATTCATATAACGAACACTTCGTTTATTTAATTTAATTGTAAAGTGATATGCAAAAATTCATATGCCCTTAAATAAAAGATTCAAATTGATATGCCCTTAGTTATAATTAAAAAGAAAATTTAAGAATAGTTTACATTTACAATAATGATTTTGATTATATTTAAAAGATCCCTTCAATGAAGTAAAATTATAAAACCCTCCCCATTTATAATAAAAGATTTATTACAATTTATTACTTTTTTACAACATTACAAAATTAAATACATAGTACTATGGATTTATTAATAACTCTTGTTTTGTTGGCCAACCTTAATACTAAATGAAATTAAATAATGAAAATAATGGCGTTTAATAATTTTCAGAGACGTCTCTCTTAAAAAAAAGGTTTTTAAAATTTGGAATGAAATCCTTTGAGGGTTGTGGTTCGAAAAATTTGCTAGCGGTCGCTTCCAAGTTATTTAATTAAAAGAAATTTACATACAGCCTTTATCAGATTATCTTTGTATTTTTTTGTTATAAAACAGCCTTCATTAATTCTGATTTTAAAACAGGTAATTGCTATTTTAAATTATACATAATTATGCATTAATAGTCAGTGATGTTTCACAAATTTGGACATTTACACTGACAGTTCTTTTGAAGGCAGAAATTTTCAAAAGTTAAGTTTATTCGGTTTTGAGGGTCATTGTTGCACCAGTTGTAAACTATGAAACAAAATACAACATAATTTTAGTTTCAGAACCTAAAGGTTAAGTGCAAAAAAAAATCATGTGCAAAACAGAATTGTAAAATTGTGCAAGAAACTGAATGTTTGTTCGTGCAAGAAACTGTATGGTAACATATTGTTTTATAAAATTAATAACAGAAAATTGAACAGAAGGATATGATTCTCCTTTATATTGCACAAAAGGCTACTATATTTTAAACTGAAATTTGCTGAAGGCTTATAGGCTGTATCTTTGGTTAAAGAAATGGCTGTATAGGTTAAATTTACTTATGGATTCACAAAATTATTCTGTAACTGCAGATATATAATTACAGTTAAAATTTACAACAGTACAAATTAATATAGCAACTCAGATGGTAAAATAATTAAGAAATGGTTTAAACGGTTACCTGGCAATTGATGTCAAGGTGTTTAAACGTATTCACATGTTTTGTGAACTAACGAAACTCGGCTTCCGTGAATGACTTTCACATCACTGGGTTTTTTTTTATTTATCGCACTTTCGAAAGACTGTTTTTGATTAAAAATAACTAATTCACGTTTCCATGCGGTTTTCAAGTCCTTTATGTCGGTGGCTGAACGAAGTTCAAGGTTATTTAACAAAAAGATTGACTAAAGAAACGATTACATAAGTTGCATTACTTGTCTTTATCTACGCATGCGCTTAGCAATGTTAACGATCAGCTGTTTCTGAGTTACGTCTTCTATCCACTAGGTGCCGCGGGCGTTCAGTGTATTGGGCAGTTAAACAGTTTGGTTTAATCAGAGATGTCTTTCTGCTTCAATTACTGGCGTGCTATTTAAATAACAGCACAATGTTTTATAGTAATGTACAGAATCAAACTGATAGTTTGGCAAAATATACTTATTCATAAAGCAACAGAACCATTCACAATTTTTAAGGTTATGTTTATTCTTACCTGATTCTTCTGTTGGTATATATTCAGATCCAGAATCCTGGAGGATTGAGATTTCAGACAAACTAGAATCACTACTCATTTTAGATAACTGTAAAAGTTAGTTATTTTAATTTAAATTAATGCTTTATTCACATAAACACAGACCACGATCAAGAACAACTCTCAGAAAGCATGGCCAGGTCTCATGGAATAGTGAAGTAAGTCAACTCCTCTCATGGAGTAGTGAAGTAAGTCAGACTTACACCACTTTGGTTTGTAACAATATCAGCTGTTTCATTATCAGCATTTTTTTACTGTCTCCTGAACAGATGTTACTGAGTAATATTGACATATACCAATGTTTCATATGATAAAATACGCTTTAAATAACCCAAAACAGCATTCAGCTAAAATGTTTAAAAAGTGGACTTACACCACTTTTCCTCTCAACGGCTCTATACAAGATAGTATACATAATACCTGAAGTTGTATATATGAATTATGTGTATCGAATTGAAATTTGTTTAAATAGTAAACAAGTTTAAACATTTCAAAATTTTTATTTAAAAATTAAGTTATTGAATTATAGTTACAGCTTACTGACATAACTAATATTGCTTGACAATGAACGTAAAAATTACTCCAAACAGCTTTAAGTGGACGAGGACAAATTGTTTAAAATATAATTTACAGCCAAAGTTTACCTAAACATACGACAAAACTTAAATAATACATTAATTTAAGATATTATGATTGAGTGTGAGTTAAAAGTTACGAGCATTGTAATAATAGGTAGGCTTGCATTGTTGCAAGCAGTAATAGGTTTGCCTGAAGTATATATAAATAAATAAAAATGTAAATGTTCATTTGTTTAAAATCTTAAATCTAAGACAGTTCTTCACTGATTGGTTTTAAATTTTGACCCAATGTTTCATCTAAATAAAGGCGTGTTTTAATACCCTGAAAACAAAGCTATTGTTAGACGTAAAAACAACACAAACTATACTAAATATTTTAGGCAATGGGAGTGCTGTACTAAATAATAAATACATATGTTTATTGTTAATACAGTAATCAGCTGTTTGCTCCATTAACAGCTGATTTCAAACTTTGAAGCAACTGTTTGTATTTCTAACTTTTAGCTTAGGTTTTTATTAAAGTTTAGAATTGAGCCTTGCTGGTTCTTTTAAAATTTATTATAACTGCTGTTATAAAATATACGATTTACTCGATTTGGGCAATTAACATTATTTACCACCTTTGCTTCAGGGTTATTATTAATCACACATTTATTAAAAAGAAAACGTAACATAATTATATGTGTATAGAAGGTTCCAACGAGGTTGGCGCATGGAGCACGCAGGGATCTCCCTAGTTATAAATAAAACAGAATAGAAATTGTTACTATTAGTTGGATTAGGCCAATCGGATATGACTTGGAATTAAAATTAAAATATGTAATGTAATATTTTTAGTTCTTAATATCATGAATATTACTAATTTACATAAAACTATTGTATTAAAATTAAATAAAACTTTAAATTTAATTTTTCAGTACTAAATAACTACATAAATCACTTTAGTTCTTAATTATTTACATAAATATAATGCCAGTATAATAAATTGTGATACTAAGATGATGCATCAAACTAGAAAAAGATTCTGTCATTTGTATAGAGAGTGAATCCAACATGATAGTGATAGAATGCATAAAGGAAGACAATGGAGTTAATGGTAGGGAATTGTGCTGATAGAAGCAGTAAAAGTGTAATGCGAGGAACGTAAGTCATTAAATATATTTGCATCATCAAGCGAGACAAATACTGTAGATACTTCTTTTCTGTTTTTTTAATTTAATTTTTTTTTCTGTTTCTGAGTTCCTGATACCGTTTGCATTTTCTAATGAAAACATACCTTAAATTCACTAAGTGTATAATATTTGTATTAATGTAAGTAAATTTTTTACTTTGTAATTTATAACATATAAAACTACTTTCTATACTTGCGGCTATGTACATATGTAATTAAATGGAATTATTATAATTTTAACGTTTAGTCTTAACCTCACACGAAATGAAAACAAAAACTGCTCAGATCCGAGTACCCTGACCAAAAGAAAGGCAGTTTCGTCCAAATCGATCAATCTTTCATATTTATGTCTACATACATTACATAATAATAAGATTGCATCAGTAAGCGTACAATACAATACGATTAATAGAAATTGCAGAATTCCAAGCGTTTGGCTTTATTTTAAGAAATAATTTTTATTATTTGATAGGTTGTTTCCTTATTTTAGTAACATAAGTGCAATTTAATCATAAAACAAGTAATTTAGATTTGCTACATGATATCTAAGAAAATATGTAGAATAACTTAATTATCTCCTTGAGATTGTATAAAAAAAATATTCGTTTTCGTAGTTTTCTGTGTTCATTTCTTAGAAGAAAGTAAATGAAATTTTATTGGTTTAACGGGAAATGTTAGGGATAGTTCCCTCTCCCCATGTATAATGCCTAAGCACATTTAATAAACATAAATATGAGTAGTTCAGTTTTCATGTTTATCACTTGCTTTTGCTTTTAACAACAGAGTCAAATTTCAGTATCCCAGCTTTGAGAAGTTTTAGAAGAATTTTATTTATTGCCGGGGTAGTAAATAAAGCTTAGCTACCCCATTTTTACTCCTTACAAGAAAGTGACCGAAATGTAAGGGCTTTACTCTCTATGTGCATTTTAAATATTAAATGTAAACAATTTTAGATGCCTAGCTGGGTGTAAATTAAAGAAATTACTATTTTGTTGATATTTTCTATAAAAATGTATTTAAAATTCCAGAACCTTATTTTGTTTTGTACATATACATTAAGAAACAAACGAGGACAATTTGATCTCTCTCATGTTTATTAATTTTGGCAGTTCTTAAACTCATGCCTCGAAAGCAGATAATTTTAAGGTTCTGTTAATTATGTCTGCTCCATTCCTAGATCCATTAAGGCCGGAGATCCCAAAACCTGAGTCTTGGAACGGCACTTCTGTGGACTAACAGCATATCAGTTATCTCTAAAGTGTCAATGAGACTAATAATGCATTGCTTTAGTAGCTGTAATTAAAACTAGTGTATTGTTCGGGTATCATAGACAAACTTTTACAAACCGGATTGCAACCTTCGCGCAGAAAGTATAGAACCTCATGATCCACTGGTAAAACACTAGACATTCACTTGTCTCTATAACAACCAAGACAAGTAGACAACTAAGTTTTCAATAATTAATACTCAACAAATCTCTTATAACGTGGAAACTACATGCCATACTTTATTGTCCTAGAATCATTCTTGACTCAGCCTGACACTTCTCGTTAAGTAGACAATATCAAAGGGCAAACCTTTTTATAAGACTCCTCCAAGTAATTAAAGACTAGTCAACTCGCCTTACAATCAGACTGTCCATGCACAAAACATTAATCCACTCAGTATTCTTGCAAACAACACCAGCTTGGTTGGTATTTAATTCTATCTACTGTTTGGAATACAATGTTTGTCTTCTTCCCAAATAATTCGTCCGTTGGTGTATTTCTTGTGATACGTCCGAATTTAACCTTCTCCAAACATCTTCATAATTAAAAGAATTCACCAACAAAATCACTTAACTCACTAAAACTGAGTGCGCAAGGCTGTAACTAACAGATCCTGAGCTTCCGTAAAAAAAAGAAAGCTAACTTCATGTCTGGTGATCGAACTGCCCTAAATTTAAAATAATTCGACCACGCAGCTGGACCGCTGAAGTGAGTTCAGCAAATTTCCAAAATTAAGTTTATAGGTCTATGTTTTAGAGTTTCAACCAACAATTTGGGAAATAGGTCTACTCACGAAGGCGTTGAACAGCTGTCTGTGTGTACGTAATATATTAATAGAATTTGTTTGCGCCTAGTGGCCTCGCGAGTTTGCGCCACTTGGCTTCGAATCGGGTACTTGTATGGTAATTTACGTTTTGGTCGATTTTGGGGGAACCAAGCGAGCTATAAGGTCGCGTAAAAAAAAATGTGCAGAATAACATCCTACATTTATATTTTTAGAAAAAACTTTAAACAATTTTCATTTTCGTAGTAAAAATCTAAAAAAATTTTTACTTCCGGTCAAAAAACGTACTTCCGGTTGTTGGATTTTTTGGCCAACAAACTCGTTCGAGCGACGTAGACAACCAACATGTGTACCAAATTTGAACCAAATCGGACTTAAAATGCGGCCGCTAGAGTGCGAACACACATATATATATATGAATTTTAATGACACCCAAAAACGTGTTCTGGGGACCATGATCGGTGCTCATTTGCTACTCCCGACCTTGGGTCTCACCATAAGGGCCACTGCAATAGCTCATTTTTCCTATGGAAATTCGCTAAAAAGCCAAGTTCATTCAAACATAAATAGAACACTTTAAATACAAACACTTTATATGATGCAGTTACCACAATGTTTCAATAAAAACTGTAATCATCTTAAAGGGAATAAATTAATAAAGTTAGTTATTAGATTTATTCAGCAATAATTGTTACTATTACGTTAGCTGTCAACCAAAGGCACCTTTGGTCTTAACAATTTAATCATACAACTGAGAAGACAAAAAAATTAAAATTAATTGTAAACTTTAGTTTTAATAAATAAACAATGAGTTTGACCTTGTGAAAGTTAATAATATTTTAATAAACAAAGATAGTTGTTTTATTCTAACAAACGAAAAATTTGATAGTTTAACATATTTACTTAAATTTTTAGTATTTTTAATGTATACAAGTGCTAGCATAGATAAATTACAACTTAAGTTACTAACGATAATTTGTGTACTTTGAATAAATCATTTACAAAATTAGTTGACATGAAAAGTATATAATTTTAAAACAGGTGGTCCGACATTCCTTTGTACTGCTGTTGAGGGGATTTATTACAAAATGTAATAACTTTTTATAAAAAAGGTCTGCTCTTGACACTTTAAAACGGCGACAACAGGTTTAGGGGTTTCCTGTAAAACAAAAGGAAAAATTTCTTGTTTTTATGTAACATTTGCCCTGTAAAGAAAAGTTTATTATTTTGTGTTAGTTCTATACAAGATACGCTAACGCTTAATATCTGTAGCACGTTGATAACTTAATGAACGTGTATGTTATTTTAACACAAAACGCACACCCTTTTATGACATATTTAAAAGTTTTGTAGCAACTATATAATACTAAAACACGTAGAGTGTAAAATTTCACCTTTATCTTTGTTGTGTTGTAAATTATATATTTATGTTTTTATCTTACACATTTATATATAGCCTACATATTGTCTCAATTATTCTTCCTTCATTAAATTTCTCACTGTAACTTTTATTCTTTAAAATGCCTATCAGATGCGTAAAACTTGTAATATTCTACTTATTTTATTGTATTTAATAAATATGGATAAACCATATCTGGCTATAAATCTAAGTTTTTATAAAATGATACAAAATTTACTAAATTATAAAATATTGTTTATTATGCAAGAAATTATATATGTAATAGTTTCCTCTAGGCATTCTCACTGCCTTTTAATTTGTGCAACTTTACATTTAAACCAGTAATACAATAAACAAATACTGATAGGTCTACACCATATCAAGAAAAAATGCAATTTGTTATCTAACGTAAAGTAAAATAATTACATTTTTTCTATCTAGGCTGGAGAATTATGTTTGCTTTCATTAACATATAAATACATAACAGTATAAAATACATACAAACCGTTTGTATACCTTTTGTATTTAATGTTATTGTAACTCCAAAATTTTGTATTATCAGGTCTGTACAAAGAAAATAATTTGTTCTAGATCAAAAAATTTATGTAATCTATGGAAAGTTTATTTTTAATCATATTTTTTTTAAATAAGCATAGATATTTGATGTATTAATGATAATATTTTTTTAACAATGATTCCAATACGAGGCATTATTAGGAAGTACTTCTTGTAATTCGTTATCGTACTTAATATGTTTATATATTACCATATTAATCTAATAGAGCCTATAGTTGATTAGCTCCTATTTAAACAAGAATAGAAAGTTATATCACAAAATATGTTAAAAAGTTGTTTATTTTAATACAGTCTTGTTTTTGTTTTAAATTTACACTAAAGATGTTATTGCATTATTTTATTTTTTACATTTTCCATGATACCGTACTTAACATAATTGGCTTTAAATATTTAACTAGTCTTTATAAGTCTACAAATTAAAATTAATTCCAGACATTTTAGAAGACTTAGAGAATATATTTGTGTAACAAGTTAAGTAGTGTAAGTCAGCAATAAACGGTATTTAACATTTTTACCTACTTGTATTTTTTTTATATTAAAGGGAAATTTTTTCCCCAAGTATTCTAGTACACATTATAGTAAATATATCGGTGACATTATGTAACTATTCTGTAAGTTAAATTCTAGTTGAATTACGAGTTTTGGGAATTGTATTTAAAACATACAAATTAATAATGGAACTTTCTAAGCTGAATAAGTTGCACAATTCTTTACATTTTTGTAAAATTCATATGTAATGTAGCACTTCTAATTTGGGTTGCATTTGTTACATTTAAATTTTGAACTCCGTCTAGACAAATTGCATAACTCATCTGTTTAGGGCTTTTAAAGATGAACCTGGTTTTTATCTTACATAGTATTTTGCAAGGTACTTTTGTAAACCATACCTGGTAAAGCTTAAAATGTCCATGTCACTTTTTTATGGATACATTAATGATTTACCGACGCATTTATAAGAAATACAATGATCTGGTAATATTTATAATTTATTCGTTTACGCGTACTATTATTAGTTATACTTTGATAAATTGTAGCTGTTGATAGGTCTTGCAGTAGTAGGTTTGGTAGGTAATGGTTGCAGTTCGTATCGGATGTTGTGATTAGATGTTTTCTTCTGTTTAGAACTGTTGTTTACATCGTGGTACAATAACGTCAAATGTTAACCATTGCTGTAATGGTACCTAACCACTTAATCACAATACATACATTGTGTTTTCCTCTAAGTATAACACAGACCAAACCGAGGACCATACATTAGGAATTCCTCAGTTATCAAAACAATGGTTTTATACATTGTTTAAATTTACGTAGTATAAAACCTAACATTTGTTACCTCACAGTTCCGAACTCTTTCTATACCATTAAATGTTTCTAAATGGTATCTTATAAACTTGTTGTTTGTTAATGAGTCACTTAGAGTAATGCGGTTTTAATATCATGGTTACTTAAACGATATGAGAATGAAAAGGATATAAAAAAAAACAACTCACGTAATTTATTGTCTTACTCTTAATTAAATTAACTCCACACAATATTAATTAAACTATTGTAATCTCTATATTATACTAATATATTAAATAATGTAAAACATAACAATGATTACTAGAGTGTGGCATTGGATAATTTGAGTAAATTTATTTACTACATTTCAATTCATTCAAACTCCAACCGAATTTTAACAAAATCTTTTCTATAATTATGTTTTACTTTGAATTGAAACAATACAATTCTAAGATATCTATATTATATTAAAAGAATTTATGAATACTTGTAGCAGTCAGTGGCCATTCTATCCGGCCGATTTCCTTATTTTTTTTTTTAAATTGCAGGTAATAATTCACAGATATGTCATCAAGCATTACAAATCATGTATCTTTTGCCTTACAAACGTTATAATCAAATGCAAATTTCTGCTGTGTATTCCTTATGGGGTGTTTTTTGTTGGTTCTTTGTCCACTTTGCGTTCGTATACCATTCATCCGATTGCTTTTAAATTTTGCATAGTAACACAGGTTAACCCTGAAAAGGTTTTAGGCCATTTACCAAAGTCCTAGGACATTAGGGCTACGCCCCAGTGGCCCTCAAAGTTTCAATGTTAATCTTATGGAAGAAAGATTTCTATTGATTTGATAAAAAACAGCTGATTTTATCAGGGGCACAAAAACAGCTGTTCGTATAAAAAACTTAGCAACACATCATGTTTGTTTACTTTCATTACCGTAGCAACATTACTTAGAAAATTTGAAGAGTATTACCTTTTTGAGGTTATTTTGAGGTTACATTGACAAACTAAAAACAAAAACAAACAAAAATCAACGAAAAATGCTAACTATATTTTAATTCAATTCAAACATTGGTTGTTACAAACCTATTATATATAAAACAGCTAATTTGGATCTAAAACTGAACATAATTTTAGGGTGGGCCTACAATGAACCAAAACACCAATTGGGCTAATTATTAGAATCAGGTTTTATTATAATTCTTCACAACTACCAGTTTTTTTAGATTAGGTAAAATTTTCCAACTGCGAGCGAAGCGAAGCAGCCATTTGAGGCCGAAGGCCGAGGCGGGGTTGGGTCGCGGAGCGTCCAGGGGCAGAGCCCCTAGTAAACATGAATTTAATCGAATAATGGTTAATATTTCAACTCCATGTACTAGTTGTTCTTGTTATTATTTGATAAAGCTCGTGAATTATAAAACCGTTATATATTTCTTCAACTATAGATACAAGTATTTTTGGTCGAATTACTATTAATATTATATTTTCACATTGAACAATGCTTTACTATTGTTAAATTAAGGTGCTCAAATATCACCTGAGTTGGGCTTAAAAATAAATTTTAAAAACATAAACTATAAAAAACAATATCAATTGCATTTTACAGATTTTAATTTTAAATGCAATTGCGTTTACTTATTACCATTTGTTTTATGATTAGTTACAATTATATAAAATTATTATAATATACAACAGACTTGATGTACAATTATTACTAAGTCAATATAACTAATAAGTAAGTAGTGCATGCAATATAAAAAGCTACAGGCAGTTATATCATTAACTTCTAGAACAAAATGCATTGACATTTTTATTAATCAGTCCTTAATGTGTTCTACAACAATGAACGTTTTCATATTTACTAACTATAAACACTTTAACTGTCAGTTTGAAAACAAGCACTTTACAGATTTATAGATATTTAAGTAAAGGGAATATTACATAAGGTATTGATTGTTATAAGAAAATAATTTGAGAATAACTTGGAAACACAACTACTCGTGCCACAAATGACGCTATAAGAAAACGGAAAACCAGATTATTTATGAAACCTACCAGTATCAAATTATATTTTGAGCTGTATGTTAACATGTACACATTGTTCTGAAATGAAAGGTTATTTGTTTAAAGCTTTAGAAAGTAAAGGATTATTTCTTGTAATTTTTTAACAAAGACAAGAACATAATAGATGTTCTTACAATTATTTTCTAAATCAATCTACGTAAACAAAATACATTATATTATAAGAATAATATAACAAATACAATAGAATTACATCATAGATATTGCGACAATTATTAAGATAAAATAATTATAAAGCGTTATTTACGAAAAGACTTGTTATAATCTTATACTATAATGGTGACTGCCTTTATCAACAGATTCATAATATTTACAATTATAATTCATAAAACATCATTCATAAAAAAATATATTATGCATGAAATTTTACCCAATTCTTAGATTTAAATTCTTTCAAAGTTTCCACTTTTGTTTTGTTAAAATGGCATTTTATGAAAAGGTATTTTAATAATAATTTTAGAAATAAAATAGTTTAAACTAAATACCAAAGATATTTAACAAAATTATTTTATCTTACAATGTTTCAATTAACAATTATTATACAGTAAGCTTTATATATAAGATTATAAATCCTTAATTAATAGTAATTTTAATTATTTTTTATTTACATAATTGACCAGTTGCATGTAGGCTTTTATATTTAAATAATATGAGGCTCTTTGAGATTTAAAAAAAAATATACTATACAATTTTATTTTAAAACATTAAATTTTTTTACAATTTACAAAATAGTACGTCATTTCACTTCATTGAATATGGAGTATACAATTTTGTTATTGTATGTTACACAAGTAAAGATTTCTTTTACTTGGTTATTTGCGGAAGTACACTTGAAGGTTCGTTGTTGAAAGTTCATAGCAAAATTGTTCAACTATTTGTATTCAGTGAGTAATTAAGGTTCAACTATTCGTATTCAGTGAGTAAGGAAGGAACTAGATAGGCCATAAGAAGGCATGAGATGTCACCCACTCCCTGTGGCAACCCACAAAGTGTCGACTTCCATCCTGTTTAACTTAGTTAACCTTTACCGTCAGTAATGTCCCTTTACTCGACGCAGTAAAAAAATTAGTGCTTTTAATGTTTCACTAAATTTTGTTAAGTTGGTAGACGGAAATTAATTCTTTGTATTCAGTTATAGTGTGTAGACACTTATCCATCTTTAAAATATGTACGTGTTTGGCATATTTTTATGGAGACAACAATATACAAAGAAAACAGAAGATGTAGAAGGAATATAATTTCTTTCCGCAGTTTATGAATGATACAGAACAGATAAGTGGATTTGATCAACTGGTAACCATAAAATCATTGTAATCTGCAGTGATCACTTTAAACTAATGATTAAAAACTCTTCACCCTTTCAAAAATAAAAAGATGCCGTACCATGTATATTTACAGACTTTCCATCGCATTTACAGCCGTCAAACCAACTTCAATTGTAAGGAGAGTTTCAAGCCTGTTCACTCAACGATTTCGATCTCAATACCATTCAAAGTAACAAAAACTAATTTGGAAATTACTACGGAAAAACTTGAAAAACCTCAAAATAAAGTAACTGAAACAAGAAAAAAATTTACTAAAATAACATTGAAACAAAAGAAACTAAAATTAAAAGTTGTTATCTTAAAAGATATAATGAAATGTATTTGTAAAAAACCTTATTCAGTCGGATCTCAGTGATTTATCGAGCCATATTTCAAAAACATCTTTCTGTCTTATGCAGAGAAGACATTGTATCCAAAGACATAATATAAAATCATATAAGTTCCAAATTGATGAAATTATAAGATTACCAGCTAAGAGGAAGAAAATAAAATGTGGGAAATTTTTAACTGCAATCGCCATGGAGAACGAAAATAGCCCTTTTAATTTTACTGTTAATTTGGTCTCTATAAAAACCCTGGTGCATTGGTTCAGACTTATTTGAACTTAACCTCACATGCAACAATTGTGAACTTTAAGGTGACCACTTTGAATCATAAACTATGAGTTTCTTTCCGTATTAGAATTATAATAATTTATAATAATAAAAACATAATAGTCTGAAGCTGAAGTAGTAGATAATTTTAAGTGGCATTATCAAAAACAAATTGTTTTTAACTTTTAAATGTTGAATAGTAAATTGTAGATAATTAAATATGTTCACCTTCAAATGTACAAGTAAATAATGTGTTAATTGTAAATGAATGTTGAATGATATCGGGTTAAAAACTGAAATATTCGGATTTTAATTTATGGAGAGATTGGCATAGAGACATAAAAGATAACTTTAATATATATTGTTATCTTATGGCTGTTAATAGACCATGAGATTATTGTTTTCTATAATTTTTTGCTTAATGTATTAAATGTAATAGTAATATACAGGGAGGTTTGGTTGGTAGCAGTATGCAAAATAACAAACCTAACATCTTAAAAAATATATATTATATATGTACTTATAAGGATTTTAATGAAGATAAATACTGTAATAGTTCTTTAAAATGTTTGCATGGCTGTTCAACTTGCTACCTTTATTATTCAACTTATTGGCACATTGACGTGAATAATTTAAAAACTAACAAAAACAAATCGGAAAGAAAAGCGAGAATGAGTAGCGAGTAAACAACTAGACAGAACAAAATAGAAGCGATAATGGGACTGGACAAGGTAAAGCAGGTAATAGCCCAGTTGGTATAGGTTACAACTACCAGTAATTTGCAATACGGCTGATTTTTTTTTTATAAGTACATTAAAGTAAGTAGATTAACATAAAAAAAAGTTTACCAGTCTATCGATTTCCCAAAGTCGAAAAAAAATCGATTATAATTTTTTTTCCGATTATCCTTAATATTTCGAGCTGGGATGAAGATAGAGAAAAATAAAAAATACCACCGTGTAGGGGAGGTATTTTTCAACAAAAAAGGTCATATGTATTTATTTCGTCTGAGCAATGGTTTGTCTGGAAAAAATCGATAATGCAGGTATGTATTTTGCAGCAGGGGAAATCACTAAAAGGGGACATCTTATTCATATATGAAGCGTTGGCTCATTCTATAAGTGGTATTTTTTATTTTCCTCTATCTTCATCCCAGCTCGAAATATTAAAAATAATCGATTATAATTTTTTTTCGACTTTGGGAAATCGATAGACTGGTAAACATTTTTTTCTGTTAATCTACATACTTTAATGTACTTATAAAAAAAGATTCAGCCGTATTGCAAATTACTGGAACTTTTGGTCTAAATTTACCCCTACCGACTGGCCTATAACCAAACTGTTGGAGAGTCATAGCACAACCCAGCCTTTTCTCTGGTCGTGTTCAACCGGATATTGAAACAAACACTGATAAATATTAAATTATTTAAAATTGTCACGCTACTTAGTTACATAATCAATTCAAACGGAGGTTACCTTAACTGACTTATACATGTTAATAAACAAAAATGTTTACATTTTCAAGATATTATTTCTGTGGGTATCAAGTCGCCATAACTTGATAATAATATGTCGACTTTTTTTTCAAAATTGAGATATCGGCACTTGACAGATTCGTCTTGTTGAGATCTACAAGATGGTAAAACTAGATATTTAAAATTCTCAATAATAGCGATGTGGTGAACCAGGCCCAAACTTGATATGTAAATTGTTCCAATATTGTAAGTTTGCTTAAATTGTTATGTAGGTCATAACAATCTCTGTTACAAGCATTTACTCCATTTAATTAAATTACAAGTGAAAAAACATAGACCAAGACCGGGGGAGTTGAACCCGGGACCTTCAGGTTTCCGTCCTGACGCTCTAACTATCTGAGCTACCCTGATATCTACCGATATTGGTCGATGTTATCTCACTTGTACGGTTTTTACTGCAATTATTGAACAAAAAAAATAATTTACTCCATGTTTTTCTCAATTATATAAGTTGACAAAACCTGACATGTTAGTATATCCACTTTTAACACCTCTGAAAAGATCATATTATCTATGTTTTATAAGATGTGAAGATATGATGACATAACAAGTTTATACATGTTCACAAATTTATATTATTTTTATAACTTTAAAGATGTTATAACTGGATAAGTTGACTTCAGCGTAACAATATTCAATTAGCATATGCACAGCTGTTGACAAACCTAAAATGAAGACTTATCATGTTTTTCGATTTTGTAAAAATATGTGTTTTGTTCATAAACTTACAGTCAGCTGATATTCTGTGCATCAAACATCACTAAGGTTTTTAAAGTTCTAATAAAATGACGTGAACTTGTTAATGTAGTGAAGTTATAAAAAAAAGATCAACATTATTTACTGCATAAAGGAAAATGAAAAAAGAAGATGTAACCCGAAAAAGAGCTTTGGAGGGGAATTTGTTGATAATGAGATTACTAATTAATTATTAATTATGCAAATTGTCAAACATTCCTTTAGATAGGCCTACTACTGCCTATCAAAGGAGATCGTGTTTTGACTTGAACATTGAAACTCACAACTAATAAGTTTATGAACTCAAAAGTGTTTCAACGACAAAGTTGTCAATCTTCTTGATATTCGATCTACAATAATCAAACATAACTAGCAGGTGACGGTCTAGTAGATAAACTTAGAGCTCCCCTTTTTGGAGTTAGTGATACTGATATAAGATGTCAAAACCAGTGAGGATGAAATAAATGTTATTACTTAATTTATATGTATCCAGGACACGAAAGTCACTATCAAGACAACACAGTTTATCTGAAAGAATCTTGTTATCAAGCGAATTGAGTGTGAAACAACGTATACTGAGTACTTAGAATTGCGACTTGAAAATGAACATGAAAAATCCGTATGTTATGACATTTTTTAGATCGTTTTTAATATAAAATGGTACAAGTTTAAGCTACCTTACATTGATACGTGCACAACTTGTGATGCGATTATTAATCTAAGAGGCATGATTAAAATAAAATTGACCCCATGATTCAATTGACGACTGCTACAAAGTACATGTTTTCGAAGCACAGGAAGGTTACGACCGAAAACGAGAAGGCGAGGTAAGGCTAAACATACTGCCTGCACAAATATTTTTGTATTATCTTACAACTAATATTGCTTACTACAAAAAATTACTACATTGTACAACTTTATAATCCGTGATTGTTAAAATAATGAATCATCAGAATAATACACGTGGAGCGAACTTCAGGGAAAAACGGATCTGAGCAAAACGGCTCCTGCATTTAAAAAAAAGATCTTAGAACTTCCTGATAGTATTGAGCAAATAATTACATACTCTGGCATATGCAGTTATGTTTATGTTTGCTTTACCTCAAAAAGATACTCTCAAGGTTATCAACCAGAAGTTTCTTTGACCAAGTTTCTTTTACGCCTGGAATGTGAAAGCGACCATGCCAGGAGCAATTGTAAAAAAATGTTTGACATCATATAGGTAATCAAGAAATAATGAGGAAAAATTAACGATTACTGTACCTCGTGACTGGTATCAGTTTGTGAGATCTTCCAAGGGGAAAAAGTGTTTAAAGCGGTTGACATGTTTTTAAACTATTTGAAGGCATTCTCTGCACTTTTAAAGAACATTATTTTTTTACATCTAACCAAAGTCACATACAAAAATCCAGTTCACTAGCATAACATTAAATGGTTGAGATACACAAAGGAATTTGGAATTGGTACTTCGAATACGACCTAAATCCTTTCTTTCCATTTCGGACACTTAACACAATCAGAGACCGAAAAGGCCGGACGACTATTTTTCCAAGTTGCGATCTCTTATTCCAGGGTCCAAGGAATAAATCCAAAGAAAAGGTGCAAGTTCAAATAAATAAGTTTATAATTCTTTCTTTTTTTTTAATTTTACTGTTTTTCCTGTTTTCCCCATTAAGAATAGTGTTTTTTTCTTAAAGTAGGCAAAACCTGTTATGTTATAAGATCGCGAATATCTCATTTTATGCAGTATCTTTTCATTTTACTTTTATTACAGTAAAAGTGTGACAAATTAGCTGCAAGAAAACCATTTAAGTAATAAATTTGGTTTATATTTGGATTTACCTAACTTTAAACGGCTCTCCTGTAAAATTAGAAAAAGGTGACATATCAAGTTATGGCTTCTACTCACAGATTTTAGAGATTGACTCAACATTTGTTTCTTTGTGCACGTATTAAATCTGCATGGTACTTGTGCATGGTAAAATCTGCTAGAGCGAGGACTTGTGTACCGAACTACATACTACTGTGGACTCTTCATTTAGAGAACGTTTACTAAATACGGATGTTATTAATATTTATTAAAACCTTGAATGTACAATACCATTGTGGCATTGCCGTGCTACGGATAAAACAATAATGCTAGTATGCTGACTAAATTTAAACGCTTGTATTATGCTTTTATACTGTTAAATCAACTTGTTCAAAATACATTTTAAACTCGATCAACCTAATTAACATTTAAATTCCATGCTATAATATTCCATATATAATTAACATTGTATTAACTAAGATAAACCAGGTAAATATAATAGTGTTTTTTTTCTGTTAAATGATAAATTACAAATAAAAATATCTCAATAAATAAATAAATAAACTATCTCAATAATAAATCTCAATAAGGTAAACTTTATTATAAATTATAACAAGTTAAAACATACTACATAATTCCACAAAAAAAGTGTATATTTAAAAAAATAATTTGAAAATAAATATATTAAACACAGTACACATATCACTGAGTGATAGTTGTCATGGCATTATGATGTAATCTAACTTTTACTACAGCTGTGTGGTTCACTAAAATATACATCAAAGCATCAAAGTTTTTAATTAAAACACGAGATAGGAATTTGCATTTGATATTGAGCGGTCCTGCCTAATGAAAACTGTATAGCCTTAAACACAAATAACATTGGGTAGCACATTTCTCATTATTATGTAAGCAAATTCACAACTTTGAATTTAAACATATTCACTATGGTTATATTTGCATTTCATCTAATAGCACAATAATGTACTTAAAGTTAAGTAAAAATGTGCAATTAATATTTATATTGGAAAGTAAAATATATCAGATACATTATATATGATACATTTAAATAAATTAAAAGCAGTTTTTAAATACAGTAATAGCAAAAAATAACTTTCGTAGTGTAATGTATTCTTTTAAAGGTTTTATCCCTTAACTGGTATCGTGGGAAATCGGATCCATTACGGGTTGTATGTTCTCGTTTATCTTTAACTACTTTTTTAATAGTGATCTCTTGTTTCAGGTATCCCCCTAGTTAAAACATTTAAAAGAATAGTACATATTAGTTTTCAACACAAATTAGTTTAAAAAATAATAACAGTTTAAAATTGGGGTACACAAAGAGCATAAGATGCCGCTATAAGTAACTTTATGTACATTCTCAAGATGACAGGAACTAAAAAAAATTTTACTTTTGGCCTTCTTACAAGTAAAACCCATATAAGTGAAGTTGAAAATATAAATTGATGGCTGACGAAAAATATGGTGCAGATCCAATCAAAACATTGACCTATCTGGCCCATCCAATGAGTATAGAACCGACGAAACAGGCAGTGAACTTGCAATTAATTCATATAATTATTGTGAAAATGAAGAAGAAATTAGAGAAGAAAGAGCAAAAGAAGAAGAAGAGAGTGAATAACGGAATAAACGAGTGGGTGACTCCTCATTTTGCATCTTGGGTGATAGAGAAAATATTATTCATTTACCTGCTTAGGGGTCAGTAATCTGAATTAACATCTTCTGTTCAATGGTGATATGACCAAAATTGTTTGGATAACACAAATACTAAAGTTAAAGATATGTGTTTGTAATTTTACTTTCTCACTATACTATAGTATAGAGAAAGTATAGTGACCGCAAAAAAAATCGATGTTGAGATTTTTGTGGAAATATCCGTTTTGGGACCCACTGAGTCCAAAAAAGTGTTTTTTACAAAATTTCTGTCTGTATGTCTGTATGTATGTCTGTATGTCAGTATGTCTGTATGTCTGTATGTCTGTATGTATACAAAGCAGGAGCGAAAACTACTCCATCGATTTCAAAAAAATTTGCACCGGACATGTCAAGTAGGCCTGTATAGATGCACGAAAAACGGTTTTGAATAATTTATAAAAACAACCCCCTTCTTCGTAAAAAAAACCCAAAAAAACTGTTATTATTTTTTTACAAAAAAACCGCTCTAACGATTTTGATAAAATTTGGATTATTTGTAGCCTTTAATGTACCCTACCATATGCAAAAAACAGCATCTTTCTAAAAATTCTCGTTTAGCTAATAATAATAATAATAATAATTGATTTTTGGGGGTTTCTTGTCGAAATGGCGAAAACTAATCGATCTATTTCGAACAAATTTGCACCAGACATGTCAAGTAGGTCTGTATAGATGCACGAAAAACGGTTTAGAAAAATTTAAAAAAACAACCCCCTTTTTCGCAAAAATACCCCGAAACATAGTTATTATTTAATTATTCGATCGATTTCAAACAAATTTGCACCAGACATGTCAAGTAGGCCTGTATAGATACATGAAAAACGGTTTTAAAATTTTTAAAAAACAACCCCCTCTTTGGCCAAAAAACCTCCAAAAAATCAGTTATTATATTTGTATGAAAAAATGGCTCTAATAATTTTGATAAAATTTGGCTTATTTGTAGCCTATAATGTGCCCTACCATATGCAAAAAAACAACATCTTTCTAAAAATTCTCGTTTAGCTAATAATAATAATAATAATTGATTTTTGGGGGTTTTTTGGCAAAATGGCGAAAACTATTCGATTTATTTCAAACAAATTTGCACCAGACATGTCAAGTAGGAATATATAGATGCATGAAAAACGGTTTTGAAAAATTTTGAAAAACAACCCCCTTTTTTGCAAAAAACCCCTAAAAATCAGTTATTATTTTTTTTATAAAAAAACCGCTCTAACGATTTTGATAAAATTTAGCTTATTTGTAGCCTTTAATGTACCCTACCATATGCAAAAAACCGCATCTTTCTAAAAATTATCGTTTAGCTAAAAATAATAATAATAACTGATTTTTGAGAGTTTTTTGGTGAAATGGCGAAAACTATTCGATCGATTTCAAACAAATTTGCACCACACATTTCAAGTAGGCCTGTATAGATGCACAAAAAAGGGTTTTAAAATTTTTTGAAAAACAACGCCCTTTTTGGTCAAAAAACCTCCAGAAAATCAGTTATTATTTTTTTAATAAAAAAACCGCTCTAACGATTTTGATAAAATTTGGCTTATTTGTAGCCCTTAATGTGCCCTACCATATGCAAAAAACAGCATCTTTCAAACATTATCGTTTAGCTAATAATAATAATAATAACAGATTTTTGGGGTTTTTTTGTCATAAAGGGTGTTGTTTTACAAAAATTTTCAAACCCTTTTTTCGAAATCGATCGAATAGTTTTCTCTCTAGATAATAATAATAATATTTATTATTTAATCTCCAACTTTAATAAAAAAATCACCTCTCCTACCCCACCCTACAAGTCACAGTGAATCTGTTTAATAATTTAAATATGTTTGTGAGAAAGTATGTGCCAGTTCCTGGTACCGTTTATTTAATACGTGCCACCTTTTGCAGATCGTGTACCACTGTTTCAGCTGAAAGCATTTATTGGTCTTCTGGTCTTTCAGTGAATACAAAGGTGATCGTCTTATTTCAAGCGAACTAGGCGTGACTAGGCCGTCTTATGTACTAGGCGTGACATTTTTCCTGGTTAAATGTATCTGAAAAGTGTTCTGTTCTTGTAAGTTGCTCTAGGATTAGTTAATATTGACAAGAGAAAGAGTCGAAAGTCTGCTGGTGATAAATTAGCACCAATATCTGAAATATTCAGCCTAATCATAGAAAACTATAACAACTCATAATGTTGTGGTAAAGATACAACATTAGAGCAAGAAATCAATTATGGTATAGGAATTCACAGCTTTCGACACATTATTCTTTAAAAGCATAAAATATATGGACTGAAAGATATGTGCTGTGCCCTAGTGATGATCTTATTATATTTTTGATGCTTTCATATGCCATGAAAATAATCCAACTATTTGCCAAATCCTAAAAACAGTTTTTATTTCAACAAGGTCTGAAAACAGACAGTAGTATAAGGAATAAACCAAACAGAAACATAACTGTAGACAACTGGTTTATCTATATGGAATTAGTGAATGAAATAGGAAATAATAATTTTGGCACCATAAATTAGTGCAAAAGGGAACTTTGAAAAATGGGGGTAGGTACGTTTTTATTATGCTCATTTTAAATTGGTAATTTTTAGGTACACACTACTCAATAATTATCTGTACACCTTGGGGTACATAGTAGTCCAAATACTTTAGCAACTTTTTTCGAACTAAACAAAAATATATAAATTACAGGTAAACAAACTTGTTTTAATTAGGTTTTTGAATTCTATTTGGTTTACCATAAGCCTAAGACATTCCTTACAAGTGGTAGCAATTTTAGATCTATAGGTCTAAAAATGGCTGAGCATCTAAAACGTAAAATTTTTGAATTTACGGAATATCACTTCCGAATATAGGAATGTAGGAATATATGAATTTTTGCATTTTAAGTTTACTTAGTAAAATAGGCCTGGACCATAGTCTTGGTTGTCTTTCAGAATTTCATCATATTCCCTTTTCTTCATTATCTGGCTTTTCTTCGTCCTAGTTTTGTGATGTCAAGTACTGCTTTCTAATCTTTGAAAATTCTGTCTCGGTTGATTGTCTTAAGTCTCTGAATTGTATTTGAGCTCAATGTACAGCCAAAATGCCTTAGAACACAGTCTTTGGCTATATTTCTATCATTGAAACTCGTTTGGGTTTTGGGCATGAAGGCATTTTTCATAAGCTCTGGAATATTTAGGTATTATGGCTATTTAAACTGGTTCTGGCAAGGAGTTTTTGTTACTGTAAGGTTGATTCAGTTTTAGACTAGAGCTTTGTTGTATTGGCACCAGCTGTCTTTATCTTTCGAACAAAGCTCAAGTATTGGATTGTCACCTGTGGAGTGGTCTTATCACATTTTGTAAATTGACGCAATTCTTTCTAATTTCTAAGCCATAATAGTTTTGAAGCTTTCAATAGTTTCATCTGTTAGTCGTATAGCTAAACCATCTGACAATTTTCGATCTCTCATATTTTTGTACAACTCTCGCAATCGACTTCCCATCCGTTTCTGGGTGTGTCCAACAAATACATTTTTTTCAATCTTGCAATCTCCATAAGGTTTATCTTCTACAACACTAGGAAATGCTTTTGAGTCTCGATCTCCGAGATACTTTGTATACAGGACACCCCTTCTTTCCACCGATCTTCGAAAAAGGTTGATTGTACCATGGGGAGAATTATTAGAATTTTTACAAACATGGCAACATTTGGTCAGGCACTCTTGGTCAATAACTTTACCGGTTAGAGTAATACCACCGTTTAGGGAAGTATAACCCTCTTTTTACCACGTCCCACATAATGCAGCTGATATTTGATGAGGTTTAACATTCTCTTGATTACTTGCGATAGCGTCTTTTGCTGCAACTTCCATAGATCAATGTGAAACATTTCCAACTGCTGGAGAGATCATATTTGAAATTCTAGTAAATTTTTATGGCGGTGAAGGTAAGTCCAACATCGCACCTCATTCTAAATTGCCTATGGAAAGTAACCCGTAAACCATCCGTACAGTTACCTCATAGTCTTTAGGTGGCTATTGCATTGAATTACAAAAAATGTGTTTTAGCATCACAGTTATAACACTGTAATGTATAACTTACAACAAGACATCGCCTGTGTTTATTTTCTACAACAGCACTTTACCTTCCAGGCAAATTTTACAAACACAAGATTTAACCAAACATTTATGTAGTAATTCCAAATTAAAAATTGAACTACCTTTCGAATTTGCATTAATATTAGTTTTACTTACATCTAACTTAGTTTCCTAAATTTCCAATCTTCTTTTCTAATACTAATACACTTTTTCTTCTCTGAGTCAGACACAGGCCTATTATTATTATCTGCTTTCTTATCTCAATGGAAACGTCTTTTGACAAAACTTTTTATTCTAGACATAATTTAATTCACTGTCCAATTAAATGAAACACAGGAAAATAACTATAAATTAGTATAGAATCTAATAACCGAAAATAATATATGAAACTAAACTCCCACAAATTAAACACAACGCACTGATTGTTTACATAAACAATATTAGCTGACATACTTTTTCATAGAGTTATTACAGTAACAGATCTGAAAACCAGTTTAGTCTACATTACCCTCAATTACATCATAAAAAACATTACATTATTTGTGTGAAATAGTTCCCATAACAAGGAATCGTGTAGTAACTGTTATACAATAATAACTGTAATGTTCAGGAAGACTTGCTGAATACATTAAGACAACAATTTTTAGACGTCCCTACTCCTAAACAAAAGATATTTTATTTCAATTTTTATTCAGATTCACTCACTACAACATTAGAGTGTCATATTTATGTTTCTAAGGAAAAATATGTCTTTTGCCGTCCATTTTTCACTATCACGATTTAAATAATATTTTAGGAAAAGTTGAAATAAAAAAAACTTTATAATATCTCTAAAGGTTGTGTCAATTGTTTTGAACAAAAGTCCACAGTGTACTCGTGCGAAAGAAGGACAGGTCGTTGGGCATGTTGTTTTAGAATCACGAATTTGTCGTTCGTGACGTATCATCTATACATCATTATCAGACGATGGATGTAGTTTGCCAAAACATTTAATTTTATAACTTGACTAGAATAAGTGTCGATTCTTATGACCAAGGAGTGTACTTATGCTAAAGAAGGAGCTGGGTATGGTTAAAGCTTTCAAGCCTGTTTTGGCGATGACACAGAATTAGTTTATTATTTCAATTAGAAGATCAATGATTCAATAACACTAGACATGAGATCTACTATCCCACATCTGCCAAGAGAGTTGAACATGATTGCTAGAAGAGTAACCAGTATAGACTATCATTAGCTATAGGCAGTTCAAATACCTGAAACAAACTCATCCAAAAATAAAAGACGACGTTGTTTTTGGACAAAAAAGTGAGGACATGATATCCGCCAAAGGATAAATACAAAAAAATTGGGTGTGCGTCGGACCACACGGTGGAAGTTATACTTCTTTGGCCATTCTCATACACCCACTCACGCACACAAACAGACAGGATATATAAATGAAATATAAGACATTTTTCAATATTATTCAATATATTTATCTTCAATATATTATACGTGACTTCATTATTATATTATACACCTATATTATCATTATCAGTAATTTCTTCTATAATCATTCTTTTATCTTGCTCATTTCCTGGTTGGTCATTAGAAATCGTACTGTATTCCAAGAAAGACACAATTATACAATCCCATGCACCCTAATTCTCCCGGACCCATTTTTGAAAACAAACTAATCATTGAACCGTTTTTATTCTCAATTTGAAGTTGAAACATGATTGAATCGAAACGGGGCATTTTTTATAAAAGAAGAAGTACTCACTGTTTTGCTTTAAAGAAACTGTGGATAGTTTTTCTTTGTTTTCTTTGTTTACGGAACACCACGTGCACATGCGGAGCAAGAATCTCGTGATTGGAACAGATTTGTTGATAAGAAAAATATGATTTCCTCAATCAATATGGACAAGAAATCATTGAAACGCCATCAATACTTCACCAAACTAATTTAAAATATATCAAAATATTATTCAAAAACCACCAAAAACTCAGACATAAATCAAAACTCAAACTATCAAAACACTGAGGCACATGACACATCAACGAATATAAGAAACCTACTGATGCTATCCGGCAACCACAATCATATACACAGGTCTGGACATGGGCAGTGGAGGGGGTAAATCTTATTGAAGCCGGGATTAGTAATTCCTAGCTTAGCCACCAGCGGCGCTGCAAGACAGTAGTGTCGTCGAAATGAATCAGTGTATGTATATATTGTGGATTCGGTGACCCTACTGTCGATTAATCGATAGTTCTTAAAAATTTGTTCTTACTTTTCAGCGTGACGCGGTTTCTCGACCAACATCCCATCCCAAAGTGT
>JAGFPH010001375.1:224217-258907 GCA_018207615.1 Philaenus spumarius
TTTTCAGCGTGACGCGGTTTCTCGACCAACATCCCATCCCAAAGTGTTTAACGGGCGCAAAGAAGTATAACTTCAAAAAATACCATGCAATGATATATAAATTATTAAAATTGTTCCTAAATTTATTAAACATTATTAGAAGCTAGATAAATATTTTTTTTTAATAGGATTTGTACCTTGTAACGTCTTGAATAATTAATTGTATATACAAATATTTGCAATTACTGTCGGAAACAAACATTGTAAACATATTATTTACTTTTATTTGTTTCATAAGTTTCTCAAAATTATAAAGTATAAATTAGGCATTTGGTTCAAATATTTTTAAATGATATATTAAATGACCATGAATGTGTCTGTCTGCTTGTTCAATGTGCTATACTCCTAAATTTAACAACATTATTCTGTAATGTTATCCCATCGATGAATCAAAGCGTTTTAAATTTGTATTATTAAACTATAACTGATTAATTGTGTAATAATTTTTACAAATTTTTTTACAATAGTGTCTGAAAGTTAAGATTAAAAATTTATATGTTTTAAATTTTTAATAATAACACTAACCAAAATTCTTAAACCCTTGCATTAAGTATTCAAACAGGTTTATACGGCACGTTCGTAATCATCAGTGACACATAAGCTGGAATTACCAAATCATTCTATAATTTAAATATAAATTGTGTATGAAATATATCTTATATTTAATACAAATTATATATAATGAGCCTTTATTTTAAGTTATAGACGAAGATCCTAAAGAATGTCTATTTTTCATTTATTTGAAACAGTTAAGTGTAAGTGATTTATTAGTGTTATATATTGTATTATTGTCATAGAGATCTTGTTTTATTACTTGTAATACAAATTTTAAATAATGTCAATGATAAAATATGTTTTCTAAGGAATTATCGATTAGGTTTGATCTCGATTTCCTATCAATAACACATTATGTGGATTTGATTATAAACCCCCAACAGAATGTGTAATATAATTGTTTAGAATTACGATTTCTGTGTTGATAAAGTTTAGTTCCCTCTTCGTTTTTCATTTACGTCCATCTAATAGAAACTAGTTGAACATCAGCTAGGACTTGCCAATAAATGAAAAGTGCAATCAAGAATGTATACTTAAATTACTAGAAGTTGAATTATTTATGTAACTTAGGTGCCTTCAAATAACCTTTGAGAGCACTTTTAATACGATAGGTCTCAGAAAGCATGATTTACTTCAGGTTTTACTCTCCTTAATACGAATGCATTGTGGCACTTATGTAAGGTAAATCAAATTCATTACATAAGTTATAAGTACATAAAAAGGTTAAGTGTTAGTGTTTACTATGTATCTCACTAAAAAATCTTATAGGAATTATGAAGTTTATAGTGTTTAATTTTGAAACGATGATTGTTGATTGGACTGTCCTTCTATTAAAAATATAGTGCTCAACACGTTAATTGAAATAATCGAATAACGACATTATAACATATTATATTTCATTTAAAAATTTGTAAATTAATTGTATTTCCACTAAAGAAAATATGACTTTTACCATATCATAAACAATTTAGTATTATTTATTTTACCATAAATGCGAATTAGACTTCCTTATGATTATATTTTTGGTAAATAACAGCGTATTTCCTAAGTTTACTTGATTCAATTTGTTAAAGACTAAGATGTTGGATAAACGTTGTTGGAACCCGTATTAGGTAGATAAACTTTAACATCATTACAAGTTTGCCAGTAACCAGAACTAATAACCAAACATTTTGATGATATTACTAAGTTTCGTTACTCATCTAAAAGTATCTTTTCAAGCAGAATAAACAAGATTATGTAGCCAGTTAATTAGCAAAAACTGATTTTAAGTAACTTTCACGTAAAAAAAAATAATGTTAATTAGTAGGTAAGATAGTTGATTTATATGATTTTCGAAGATGTTTATTTTACTGTTTGTACTAGCTTAAGCTATTTAATTATTAAGAATAATAAAAAAATCTATTAATACTTTTATATACTTCAAAAAAATAATTTTTATTAGTAACTAAGATACTTGATTTACATGATTTTCGAAGATGTTTATTTTACAGTTTGTACTAGCTTAAACTATTTAATTATTAAGAATAATAAAAAAAATCTATTAATACTTTTATATACTTCAAAAAAATAATTTTAATTAGTAGCTAAGATAGTTGATTTATATGATTTTCGAAGATGTTTATTTTACAGTTTGTACTAGCTTAAATTATTTAATTATTAGGAATAATAAAAAAATCTATTAATACTTTTATATGCTTCAAAAAAATAATTTGAATTAGTAGCTAAGATAGTTGATTTATATGATTTTCGAAGATGTTTATTTTACAGTTTATACTAGCTTAAACTATTTAATTATTAAGAATAATAAAAAAATCTATTAACACTTTTATATACTTTAAAAAAAATAATGTTAATTAGTAGCTAAGATGGTTGATTTATATGATTTTAGAAGATGTTTATTTTACAGTTTGTACTAGCTTAAACTATTTAATTATTAAGAATAATAAAAAAAATCTATTAATACTTTTATATACTTTAAAAAAATATGTTAATTAGTAGCTAAGATGGTTGATTTATATGATTTTCGAAGATGTTTATTTTACAGTTTGTACTAGCTTAAACTATTTAATTATTAAGAATAATAAAAAACTCTATTAATAATTTTATATGCAACTATTCGTCTATAAATCAAACCGGAGTTTTTTTTACTCCCTTTAATTATTCTTTGTTACTTTGTTACTTATTCATTTGCGTATGTTTGAAAGAAATCAGGTATAAAGAAACGCTATTGTGCATTTTTACAATAACCAAAGATTTTATATATTTAAATAGCTTATTTGAGGAAAACTAATAAAACCAAAATGTATTTTAAAAGTATGCATAAATTACATTTATACATTTTGAATATGAACAGAACTTGTAAGGTATAAATTTGTCTTGTTCGATATCTCCTTTATATTCGTCTTACAATAGTCAACTAATTTCAAGGAAATTACTGTTTTAGGTATCCACTTAATAATAGTTAGAGACCTGTCTTGTTTATCGTTTTGTAATCTAATATTCTTTAATACTATTTTTTGTTGTAAAATTTATGTTTTTAATTTGTATCCATGCTTCATGTATCAACCGAATATAGATTTTAAATTTACGTTAGAAAGAAGAAAGATTGGATTTATGTTCATGTTACACATTTACTTATAAAACGTAATTATACTTAATCTCTAAAATAATTTAGAAACTTGCTGCTGTACATGTATTATTGATCTTTACAGATTGTTCATTTAAAAATCTTTAACATTTATCACAGATAATCGATACCTTTGAAGTAAGAAAGTTGATGTTTTATAAATTTTTTCTACTGATAAGCTAAAGTACTTTATGTAAACTTTATAGTTTTCCCCTGAATTCTTTGTAAATTGTATTTTATGTAAGATTTAAAGTTTATAGTAATACAACTATATTACGTGGGAAAACTATTACCGGCTTACACTGGCCCTATAGTACCGATACACATTCGAACAGCTTATGTAAAAGACTTACACTAGTTATCCTATCTTTGACATAGTAGCTCAAAGATAATTTTTAAGTCAAACAAGTTCTAAATTAGGTTACCCTTCTTTATTTGCTTTGATAGTTTAAAGTTACAGAATTCCATATACTCTGTACGTTGTTGAACATTTTACAATGTTGTTTGAAAACAATTGTACTAGTTTTATTGATTCAAACTTTAAAGAAAAACACCGCGGCAAGCATTACCATTTATCTAAAATCAAAACATAAATGGATGATTTATCTCTTGTCAAATCATTTATTAATCTATCAAAACAATATATATACCCATTATTGTATTTGTAGCCATATCCGATTTCTATAAATATAATATTATTATTTAGTACTTGCCTTAGCAATCCTTTTATAAGTTTTATCTCTCGTTTACAGCTGTTTCACCTTTTCATCTTCAGGCATCATCAGAACCATTGCAAAAACATTTTTCACAGTTACACTTAATAACAGAGATTAATTTGGTGTTTAAACCATACATAAGTAAAACATAATACGTATCAAATAAAAAACGACTCCTAATAAAACATGTGAGAGACTTGTTAAGTTTATTAATGTCACATTATGTGACTGTCATCAAATCTCTCATAACACAAACTAAAAGATATGCTTAAACAGACAGAGATAAAACTTATAAAAGGATTGGTAAGGCAAGTACTAAATAATAATATAATATATATATACAAAAAATGTTCTGTGCTGTCATAAACTTTTGACTTATCTAACAGACGTCATAATGCTTATAAGTTGTTTGTAATGCACTGCTATAAAGTATAAATGTGCATAATGTACTTATTATTTTATAAATTAATACAGTTTACAACATTGTCATTACATAAGCTATTTATGTTTTATACAATTTATTTTTAGTAGAGTATACATCTTATTTCATTGCAATAAAATGGTATAGGTTAGTTTTTTGTTGTCATACATTTATTGTATTTTCATTTATATTTTGTAATTATTCATTAAACTATTGTTTTGTATTTCGATTTTGAATGTTATAAGTTTTCTGTGTATTTTTATATAAAATCTATCAAAATAAATAATAGTAATTGTATTAAAACAAGTAATAATCACATACGCGAAATTTCTTGGCTATTACTAAAGTGTTTTTATAGGTTTTTCATAAAAATTTGTTTAAAGGTTTCTTTAAAAGCAGTATAAAGGCTATAGTTTCATAAAATCTATAAAAAAATTAGACTTCATATATAAAAAAGGTAAATGTATTTTACCTGCACAATTTTGTTGTTAATAATAATTGTAATAGACTGTACAAAAACACTACCCACTACTTATCTGTCCTCTCTCGTGACATATTAAAAAGTTTGGTTGTAATTATTAATTAATTAAATAGATCGTAAAACTGTAATCTTGGTAGTAGATATTATTATTAACATAAAATAGAGGGATAAATTAAAGCTTACATTTTCCCGTTTATGATTTAAACAAAAATCTCTGAAGACTTGAGCGACTATTTGTACATAGTTAAAGTGAGATTGAGAGGTAATTAATTAACAATATAGTAAGGTTTAAAGGAAGTTACTCATTTGTATTCAAGTGCATTCGCCCTGTATGGTTTTAAATATTGTAAGGTTTGAAGGTTAAGCCTTCATCTCGTAAGAATGTTAACATTTTACTTTGTTAGGTTTATGAAGTTAATATTTCTGAACTTATGAACTGTAGGATTGGGGTCCTCCATCACACTCTCCAACGAGTCAAATTTGCTTGGAAAGTTGGCTGACTCCAAATGCAACTAGGTTGAAATAAATACAGAGTATAAATTAAGATATGGTTCACTACATTATTCAAACTTTCAAAATAGGTTCTACAATAATGCAATGCGATACAAATAATCCACTTGAAATAAAACAGTTAAAGGTTGAAATTAGAGGTGGCCATTTTACAATGAAAATCAAAGATTAACAGGTAAATGTATTATATTAATTCCTTAATCTCTAGCATAAAATGTAACAACTATTCTAAATCCCAACACCATTAATCTTATTTTGAATCTACTCGTCTCTAACAGTGAGATCTAAATGAACACTTTAAAACAATAACACCCTTTTAATATCTTTTATTGTTAATATTGAAACCTTTAAATCATATTGAGTATTAGGTAATTGGATGACAACTCTTTTATTTAGATTGAAATGTAATTTACCATCCAGTCTCTCAGCTGGATCCTTTATAAAATTTACCCAATAGGATCATAACTGATCGCAATTGCTTGAATGGTGTTTTGATGAAAACCTTTACCAGCTAATTCTAATGAAACAGTCAATACACCCGGTGCTCGTTGTCTACTCTTGTTTGTGTATTATTTCATAAAACAACACTTATAATATTTTAACATAAACCAGCTTATAATTTCCTTTGATAATTCCACTGCCACTAGAGATCTGTCTTACATTAATGAATGGTTTAAAGTTACTTACATAATTTTACCTTTATTTATTCCGTTCACACTTTCACTGAACACTTTTAATAACGATTAATCTATTAAAATGTTCACTACACTTCACTGATTATTAATTATTGCTCTCTCTAATTATTTCATAAAGTCTCAAATTTTCACTTTAAAAAAATATGTTTTTTCGTGTAAGCCTCAAGAAGGTTCCTTTTAGACAGACCTCAGTTGCTCTTAGAAAATCTGTCTCACCTTCCTTGTCCCCGTGCTTCTAAGAATCTTTTTCATTGGGCCATTACTACCTATCTCTCTTCTGATTGTTTAACTTCCTGAACAACTGACATATTATTAGCATTATTTTTTGAATTCATGTTTTGTCGCTTCTCACAGAATAGTGGGTACGCTATTTGTTGTTTGAAAATATTCAATATGTGACATCTGTTGTTCCATAAGTTGACATTAATTTGATATCTTGCACCGAGTTGTTTCTGCGCTTTGTTGATTTGATACATTTTTTTTTCATGCTTTTATTTTAAGTGTACATTTATTGTTGGTCATTTTCTAAGTAACTAGGATATTGGAGTTCGCCAATATATCAAAGACATTGCCTTTATTGCAGAGAAATGCTGTTCACAGTCCTATTTTGATTACCTTCTCAGTGGTGACTCGGGTGGGGAATGTACTGACTCACAGAGTACACTATAACTTGTACTATCCACCTAGCAATAAGTTGTCTACCTCAAATGAAGTTGGAGTAATCATACCTCGTACACTTGTAAGTTTTGAGTGTTTAGGTGTACTTTGTGTAAGCATAATGTGATAATTTATACTGAGTTTGCAGGTTCTTGACGCGCATTACATAAATGAAACAATTTAGAATAATTTGTTTATCAGATTGACAACGCCTGATAAATAGACGAAACGTTCGTAACCATCTGAGAAGGGGCGTATATTAGAAATAAATGCATTTGTAAAGCATAACCAGTGAAGTCTGCCAATAAATAAAAATATATCTTGATACTCCATTCAACTGCAATTAACAAGTAAGTTTAAGACTTGTAATTTATACTTGTAAATATTAGTTGTAATTTCTTATAAGAAATACTTTAAGACAAACTTTAATAAATATAATCGTATAACTTTAGTTTTAACTTTATTCAAGGGCCAAGTCTGCATCTAGACCACTACATCAGAAGCATTAATAGCCAGTTATTAAGATCATCAACACTGAGATTTTCTTGAGACACGTAATTAATTTATACTTGCTCTACAATAAAGTATACTTGCTTTAATTTGACAGTACATTACTTAAAGACAACGTTGTTACAGAATAATTACATTCATGTGTTGTTCAGCTTTCTAATACTAAGAAATATTATATAGGATAATATATTAATAATAATATTAAATATTAAATTTTACTGGTCCGTCTTGTGACTTTTTTTGGTCGTTTGTATGTTACGACGCGTTTCGGGACCGCAATCCCATTGACAAGTACATTTACACATTAAAACACGTAACACAAGTTTTAAAAACACCACAGTTACAACACTTTCAAAAAACTTAATTGTGCCGGACAATTATACAGCGTGTATGTCGTAGTGTGGTCCATGGTACACTGTCGTAAACTGTCAAACGAAATATAGTAGCTAGAAAACCGGTTTAAAATAGCCTAGGGCTGTGTCAAACAAAATATTACTTTTGAAGTCCAGCTGGTATGTAATATGTTAGTTGGATTGTTATTAAACTCCTTATAAATTTCGAATTCTTCTAGAGCGTTCAAAAGTCTACTTTTTTTTGCAAATATTAAGTGGAACCAGTTTTTTTGTGCACTTGATAATGGGATTGCGGTCCCGAAACGCTTCGTAACATTCAAACGGCCAAAAAGTGCCACAAGACGGACCAATAAAAGGTAATATTTAATATTATTAATAATATATTATCCTATATAATATTATTCAAAGTGACTTGGAATCCAAGAATCATGCTACTAAGAAATGTTTCAATATCATACTAAACATATATTAAGTTGTTTGTTATTAATGTCTCCACTTCTTATTATTGTACTACGTCATACAACTTTAATTTTTAAGTGAAAATATTATAGTGCATGTCTGTTTAAAAATTTTGAGAGGTAAATTATAAAATTATATATGTCTTTTGGATTTTAATTTATTTAATATTTAAAAATTTCTTATTTTTCGACAACAAAATTATATAAAATGTAGAAGGCTTGGTATTTTAAGCTTGATGGTATATTATTTTTTAAATCACGTTTAGGTAAATTAATGTATTGTTTTATAAGTTTGTGGAGAAAAATATGAAATCCTTAATCTCTAATTTCAATACAATATAAAGAATGTTTTTTAACCAAAATTAACTTTACTGAATTAAATCATGAGTACATAATACATTATTTTCAGAAAATGGTTTAAATTCCGGGGTTTCGCTACATTGAATAAAATAAATAATTAAAATGTAAAGAAATATAATTTGCTATACAGTTAAATCCCATACGTGCTTGTATATATGCATATCAGAAAGGAACAAAACTAACAAATTATTTTAAAATAACTTCTCATCCAATCGTTTTTATATAATTTTTAATAATTAAATTAATATTCTTATTACTGAACTATGGTCCCTATAACGACCACTAAATCGAATTACTTTCTTAAATTTTCATTAAATTTAAAGTTAATTATAAAATAAATGTGTACTTATATTATTTATAAATACAAGTGTTTATTATTGTAAATGTACAATGAAATTCGTGAAATTTTAAATTATTTTTTAAAGTACATAATTAACCTTACATATTTGATGACATAAGAATCTGGAAAGATAGTAGACAAAACATAATACTTTAACGTCAGAAGAAAAATTGGTGAGATATCTGAGCACTTTTAAGGTAAGGGAGGATATTTGTCTTAAACCTCAGTGCTTAAGTGCTTCTTTGAAATGTGTTGTAAATATTATGTTAGCTTTTTACTTAAATAGCTTTTGTAAGCTTTTTACTTTATTAGTTGTTAACTGGAGACTTTAGTTTGTACATGTCGATGCGACAAATATATTGAAGTATTTTCTCAAATTATAACAATCGTGTATATTTTTAAAAGATTTTCTTCTCGTAATTGGAGTGTTTAAAATAATTGAAATGCTTTAAACGTTTCTCACTGAAGCTTTAAAAATATAATTATAGTTTGAATTAGCACCTTCTTTCAGTTGAGCCAAACAAATTTTATTCAAGCGTTATATTATATTTTGCATATGAAATTATCTTTCTACTAAATGTTATAAAAAACATGTATCATTATACACGTAAATGATAGGTTAATGGCTTTATTATTTACTAATATTTATAATATCATGAAAGTAGCTTACAATAAAATTGGTTTGCGATTGCAAAAATGTTCTACACAACTGATTAGGGTTAACAGTTTAAATGCTTTATTGTCACTATTATATAATTATTGATTAGAATAGATTAGAACATTTATATACGATGTATTAAAACATTTCTTTAGCATTTCAGTAAAATTAGCATATCACATTATTAAGAATGACCATACGGCCGTCTGTTTGGTTGGCATTTCTATCATATCAAACATATCAAAAATATATGTATATAAAAAAAACCATAAGGTAAATTATTTAAACTTTCGATATTAAAAGCTCGGTGTACACATCCGATATAAATACGTTGCAACACACAAATGTATAATGTTTTACACACAAGTGATTTTTTTGACTTTAACTTTCTCACTATGTCCCACTGTTACCCCCGGTTCGTGTGTTTGCCAAATAATGAATTTGTACAACCTACTGGATGTAGGCATTCCGTATTCTCTGGTCTAGGTTTAGCTCTTTAGAATGTAAAACTATCCGAACACCCTTTAATGCCCACTAATTTACCATCCAGTAACTTTTTAAGAAAAAGAGTGCCACGCTCAGCTCAGTGTTCATAATGTTTTTTTAACGTACATTGGTATCTGAGACGTAAATCTTTTGAACTGGCATTAAAAATCGTATTATTCGTGCTATTATAATATTAAGTGGTATTGAACGATTTAATGTTGGACAATTTTGAAATATAAAGGATTAAGTTGGTCCTTTTTTTATTAAACACAAAATTCTTTTATTCAGAAATAATATCAACATTTAAAATGGTGTTGGTTATCTGCCAACAGATTTAACATAACATTCAATTCTTATATCTAAAAATTCTATATATATCAGCAGAATTAACCTTTTATTGTATTCTTTATGTTGCAAATATTTCTTACAAAATGTTATAAGAACATATTTACAATTATATTATGTTTCCACTTTTAAAAGACAATATTATATATGTTTTTATAAAAAGCACGTTTTACTTTATATTATACTAGCTGGCCCGGCAATGCTTTGCTATTGCTTAATTTGAAACTTTGAAAGCATGTAATTCGTATCCGTGAGGGCCGATGTAAATTATAATGGGATTCTGCTCATTGCTTGATTTACCTAACCTAAAATTATATTCATTTTTAGATCCAAATAAGTTGTTGATCAAAATCAGCTGTTTCAAGCTTTTCATACGAACAGCTGTTTCTGATAAAATCAAAAGAAATATTTCTTCTTCTTCCTTAAGATTGACCTTCCAAAAGATTAACATTGAAACTTTGAGGGCCACTGGGGCGTAGCCCTAGTGTCCTAGGACTTTGGTAAATGGCCTAAAACGTTCCCAGGGTTAACCTGTGTTACTATGCAAAATTTCAAAGCAATCGGATGGATGGTTTGGTAACGCATAAAGGACAAACATACAGACAAACGTACAAACAGACATACATTGAATTTTATATATATAGATTAGATTGTATTAAAAAAACATAAAAAGAAAGACCGAATGATCTCAACCAAACTGTTTAAATAATTTAAATTTGAAAAAATGTTATGCTGTAATTTAAGTTGGACTCTATATTATATGGGATTTGTTTAAGTTTCCAACCATAACTGTCCTGTGAAGTCTACTCCTGAGAGGAGCACATCCTGGAGATCATGTCCCTGATTGAATGGTGATGCTATGACTTTTTTCAAAATGTTAACCTTTGGATTGGATAATTTTATCAATTAATTAACTAGATACAATACCTGCTTTTTTGTCTTGTATGCAATCCTAAAATCACTTAGTGATTACGTGGTTTTGAGTAACCCGTAATGAAATAAATCTCTTCATTAGGTCGTCAAATACATTAGAAGTCGTTACACAAAAAAAAAATCACAAATTGTAACACTTTAAAAAAACATTAACTCCAACCGGTCACAGTAAAACGTTTAATGCAACTGTCGTGGGGAGGTTTGGAGTGTATCCCTTCCCTTTGCCTTAATTCTTATCACTATTCGATAGTTATAAGAATTATCAATTAAGTAACTTTATACAATTATCTAGTTAATTAATTGATATAATAATGTTATGACTGTTTATCCTTGCTGATTGCCTGGAGTTGTTGTCATTTCAGAAGCTGTCTCCTGGAATTGGCTGGGAGGCCTGATAACTGTAATAACAACGGACATTCTGTTTTAAGGTAAAACATATCTTCCTTTAATCCCATATTACACAATTAACATTTGATGTGTCACCATCGAACCCACGATTTATGGTTAAAACATTTAAATTCTGCCCTACTATTAAAAATCTATTTTAATTCCTTTATTGTAAACTTACCATTAGAGTACCTCTTGTCACTCAAATTTAAATTTGCATAAATGCTGCAGGGTATTTTCCCCCTTTCATTTTATTTTTGATCAGTTTTAGTTTTCTTTATTAAAAGACTTACTAGAGCGAATGCCACGGTGGCCGTGATTGTTAAGGCGTCAATGCTTCATCAATCGTCATGGCAACCATCAATGGAAAAGTTCCGGGTTCAATTCCCATTGACCCCGAATAATTTTCTAAATGGTTTCTTAGCAGACATCGTTGGCTGTGGTTCGGATTCCACGTAAAACTGTAGGTCCCGTCTTCATTAGCCTTAAGTGCAAAACAGCAGGACGTTAAAAAAAAACTACAGCGAATTCCAAGATTGTAAAATTTAGCCTAACCCTCTCCGATGTTTTCTCCTATTTGTTTGCATTGTCTGAACTAAACAAAATCAGCGTAAGATACCTGCTCAACAAGTAGTTTGGGAAGTCTATTATTTTGCATGGCATATCTTTGAATGACGGTTTTTTCTCTGAATTCTTTCGGAAAAGACCGATTGAAGTGAAATTTGAACAGTAATTAGAGAATTGCTCAAGGAACAAAAGTTCCAGGCCTTTCCAGGCTTTTACTCTGGGATGAATGGAATCTCTTTTCAGGGGTGGAAATTATTATATTGAAAATAATTACAGGAATCGATAGAGGAATGAATTCCAACAAAATGTTTCCTGTAAAGGTATTTCAATAATTCAATACTTTTGCGTTATTCATGATTGAATATGATGGTTTTTCATTAAAAAATACATGTTTTTGGACGAGGTTTCACGAATACCTAGAAAACCGTACGTTTTATTAAATGAATTGTAATGAACAACGAGGAAGCTTATAAAAATGCAAGAAGATTGATTGTTTTAGAATTTCGAATGGTGTAATACAAACACAGATGTATTAGGTTGATTTTTAAAGTACCTGGAAATCCTTTTAAATGGGCTTTTTCAAAAAGTTTTGCATACAATCTAAGGGAGTAATGATGAATATAAGATTGGTTGTTGGCTTTTTTTGGACAAAAAGTTGTCAATGGAACCAACTGCTTTACCAAAAGAATTGAAACTGATCATAATCAATTTACAGTTAACTTTGCGCAATTACTAATAATATGTTTCAGAAGTTTGACCGGTTTTGAATGTCTCCATTAAAAAAAGTCTAATTGAAATACAAAAGTACTTTTAAAATTTTTAAACCAAATTTAAAGTCTTTCTTGCAATATTGAATGTTTGAAATTGTTGTTTGAGTGCTTCGAAGGGTTCAAGGAAGTTTAAAATTACATCCCTCGTAGTCCTTGAAATGCAATGCAAAATGTTCTGAAAAAGCAATCACATTTTTCGGAAACATCTGGGAACTTGTAAATTTGGAGCATTGATGAATGAAAATTATCACTTAGAACGTGTTAATAATTTGTAATAGTACAATCTCGTATACTACACACTTACACACAAATGTACCATTAAAACATTTAAAGCTATTGGAAAATCTGTGTTTTTATTTTTTCATATGGGATGGTTTTTAAGGGTTAAAAGGTTATACCACATCATGCATAATGTTTATTCTGCTAGAACATACTTACGATGTCAAGCTAAAATAAACGTACATCAATGATTTTCACATTTGTCATTAGGAGTGGTTTTTAAGGTTTGATCGTTAGAAAAAGTTTAAAATATTAACAGTAAGTAATGGATTTTTAGTTTCATTATTAAAACGATTCAAACTGTTGAAAAATACGTTTTGTACAATTTCGTCATAATACAAACCAAAAGGGTCGAAACGTTCATAAATGATGTTCCATGATAAAAAAACGACGTTTTTTTAGATAGATTTAAATCTATGATTTAAAAAAAATTTAACTTAGTGTATTCGAATTCATTTTGTGCAACAATATGTTATTTTCAGCCTTACATAAGTCCACATAAGGATGAGGTCACTTTTGAAGTAGAGAGTATTACAAGTTTAGATAAAAATATTTTATGAAAGTCGATCTTTTCCGAAATAATTCAGAGGTTATACCTTATTTTAACCGCCATAAACTGGAATATAAGTAAATGTTTAATATAGAGCTTCAATGTGAATAAATACAACTTATACAGTCGTGTTTTAATGTACACCGTTTAATTTGGAATGTTTTACGGAAAATCCAGTATTGAAAAAAAAAAAAATTTTTGTTTAACCAATGTCTTAAACTTTTTTATATTAATGGTATCCCCACATTTAAACTACACAGCAAACAGCCAGCAACGCCTAGTGATGGTTTTCATGTTATAAATTCTATCCCTAGGTATATGCATCACTATATTCAATTTAAATAGGTTAGTTACCCAAATTATTATTTTTTAAACTGACAAATTACCGTCCTTCCTAAATAACATTACGTTTGATTTTGATGAATTTAGTTTTAAATTCTATGTACTGCAATAAGTTTAAAATTTATCCACCATTGCCTGTAAGCCCTCCGGCAACGGTTACTTTATTATCACATCGTTAGCATAAATTAGCACAGGAACCCAAACCACTTCAAAGCAAAAGCCTCTATAAAGAGTGTTATGCAAGTCGTTCAAAAAAGTCACAACAACGGGCTTAATAAACATCCATGAACATTCATGTTTTATGCCGTTTTGTGTGTGAAAACATTTATATAAGAATTGTTTACTCCTGCTATAGCGTCACTTTATAAGTTTTGTAATACATTTAATAATTATTTGTGTAGGTTTACTAAACATGTTAGCTTATAAAATAATACCTGTCTATCTATAGCATCAAAAGCCTCCGAGAAAGAATACATATACCGGGTGAGTTTTAAATGTCCCCCCCCTAATTTTTTCCGCATTTCTTAAGATATCGACTCACAACCACAACCGAACATCATTAATTAGTTTATACTTTCTTTTGATGAGCTTCACATTTTTGGCCGCCATCTTGGATCCGCCATATTGGAATGAACTTTTATTTTTTAAATGTAAAGGTAAGGTTGTGACCCATCATTTCAAACTATTTTTTTCCGTAGAACACGATGCCGCAATCGGTTTTTAATTATCTGCTTTCGTTCTCGAGATATTAACAATTTTGTAAAAATATAAATTTTCAAAAATCCCTTGTTTTATTCATTTTTTTTTTAATATCGACCCTTTATCATCAGATATCACAGTTTGGTAGTAGCTTATAGATTTTTATTAAGTTATAAATGTTTACTGCCATCTTCAGTTTCGCAGAGAAAAGTTGTTAATACACTGAAATCAAACAAATTTACTGTTGTTTACATATTTACATATTATGTAGTCATTGGTCTGGTGTGACCGTCTTGTTCCCACGTTATTCAACGCATCCTTCTTGTCCGACCTTTATCGACGGCAAAATGTCATTAGATTGATGTCATTTTGTTATTCAAATAAATATAACTCAAACACTTTTGTGAACTAAGGAAAGAAATGTATACAGTTCTTTTCTTTGATTTATCTTCTATACTTTGTTATAATAATATTTCATTTTTGGGCAAAGCATATATTAGTAAATGACGTTACAATCTAGGCCTAGGTTTGTTACCAGTCGTATACTTGGAACATAAAAACTGTTTTTTTCAAAATAAAAAAATTGAAATTGATGAATGTTTCTATACAGTTCTATTTAGAACTAAATTACGAAACTTTTTTACGCTTACGAAAAAAATAGAAAAAATGTTTACTACTTGTTATGCAAGCCTAAAGTTGAACTTTATCCTTTTGTTACTGAACATTTTTTGTTTCTTGAGCTAATAACTTTTACTATTTCAAAATAAACTAATGTTTAGTTTCATATTTTAACTCTTTGAAGTTTCTTCTACAAAAAAGATATTGAACGCTTTTGGATCGGGGTTCATTTACTATTTTTGGCGAATTTTTAAAAATATGCTTGCAAAACGCTAAAAACTGGCTGGCCAATTTTAGCTTTAACCATGCCAGTTCTAGGGAACAACTACAATCATTATAATTTCTTGCGAAGTTATTATTTATTTTTTTTTATATGAGTTATAGAACAAATGTATGCTATAATATGTTGTTATATTTGCTTTGAGATTATAAACTGTTTATAAATACAAACTTTTATCATTAAATTCGTTTAAACAAATTTAAAGAAGTGGTACAAGTTCGCTTAACTTCGGAAACATTCGTACATCTTCTTTTAACATATAAACATATTCGATTATTAATTTCTTAACTAAAATATTAATAACTTCTAAATAATTTGATCTATCAACATGAAATAAAAAACAATTAAAAGATAATATTTGTATCTTTCTTTAAATATAATATATTTATAATGCATTTCTTTACGTTATTATATTGCAATACCGGATATAAATACAAAAAAATTAACAAATAGGACTAGAGTTTTAAAATTCTTATAACTGTAAACATTTACCGAGTTAAAAATCCCCGTCAACATAGTTAGATAAAACAGATGAAGTCTGTTGTTTTTAAATACGTAGTATGTTTTTAATAATGTATTTCTGATGTGTATCTAATAATTTATCTGCCAGTGATTTTTTACGGGGGCTTACTAGTTTACAACATAGATTTGTCATTTGGTTTCAAATACTATCTAGTGAGTGATGTAGTGATGTAGTGAATATGGGCACTAAATTCTGCGACTGTAAGATAAGGTTCTGACAATGATTTCACAGTATGTATTTTTTTATGTTTGTTTTTATTCGTTTACAAACACCTTTTTTCTTACAAAATAATACTAATGTAACGTGTAGAGGTTTATAACGTTATTTGACTTATTTATGCCTCTCTATATGTGCTAAGGCCTAGTGTTTTAATAGCGCATTTTAGAAGAAACATAATTCTTACTTTTTCGAAGGAAGAACAAGATTTAAATCAATAGAATGGAATGTCGGTGTTAACGCAATTTTATGATTAACACACCCAATAGTTTATATATCTTTTAGCAGTACATATGTAATACTTTTAACTTAAAATGTATTGTCTTTACACAGTCATAGATTCAATAATGTATTCAACAAATGAAATGTATTTTTTAAGTTCTCACTATTCTATAGTATAGAGAAAGTATAGTGATCGCAAAAGAAATCAATGTTGAGATTTTTGTGGAAATTCCGTTTTGGGACCCCCTGAGTCAAAAAAAGTGTTTTTTTTACAAAATGTCTGTCTGTATGTATACAAAGCTAGAGCGAAAACTATTTGATCGATTTCAAACAAATTTGCAATAGTCATGTCAAGTAGGCCTGTATAGATGCACGAACAACGGTTTTAATATTTTTTTTGAAAAACATCCCCATTTTTGGTATAAAAACTCCCAAAAAATCAGTTATAATGTTTTTAATAAAAAAACGGCTCTAACGATTTTTTGATAATGTTTGGCTTATTTGTAACTCTGTATGTACCCTACCATATGCAAAAAACAGCGAGCATCTTTCAAGAAAGTATCGTTTAGCTAATAATAATAACTGATTTTTGGAGTTTTTTTGGCCAAAAAGGGTGTTGTGTTTTAAAATTTGTCAAAACCTTTTTTCGTGCATCTATACAGGCCTAATCGACATGTTTGGTGCAAATTTGTTCGAAATCGATCGAATATTTTTCACTTTAGGTAATAATAATAATAATATTTATTATTTACTATCCCATCTCCTACTTTAATACAATTATGATGTCACGGTTGGGGTTACATACGGGGGTTGGCGTGCGAAGCACTGTGCGTCGGCCACTTCTCATAGTGTTCAGTGTCAAGCTCACATGTGCGACTTAGCAGTGAACGTTTTAATAATTTAAATATGTTTGTGAGAAAGTATGGGCCAGTTTATGGTACCGTTTATTTTCTTTGCAACAGTTGAATGAAATCATTAGCTTTCAGACTAAAAGTTTTTACAGAGAAATTAATTTATAAAATGTAAAGAATTGCAGTAGTATCCTTTAATAAATAATTGCTATTCGCCGATAAAAGATTTATGACATACTTCAATAATATAAGATCCAATTAACAACAAAGCATTTATTAGAGTGATCCATATACCTTAAATTAATATGTAAAACTAATATGCTATTAGTTCTACTTATTAATGTACCTGTATTTAGATTGAACTGTTTTCTTGATATTTTGGCACCCAGTATATATCTAAATTGTATACCTTTAAGGTATACACAAAAAAACATACAGACGAACGTGATATTTTTACTCATACAATATTAAACACTACACAATTCCCTAGTTTATCATTTTGTGGTCAAGAGGTCCAATTAGTTGAAGAGGGAGGTTTATTTCCAGCCGTTCATTTTCACTAATGAACATTTCAAAACCAAATTCACAAATCAAAAACTTTCGGCAATGCACAAATCAAATTAGGTTAATTGAAAACTCGTGGACTAATTAGTTTCTTGTTGGTATTTTTAAATTCATTATTATTGACTCTTAAATTATTATTGAAGTGATCCAATTCCATTGTAGGAAATGTAAAGAAATGTGAATTGTGAAAGTTTTCCATTAGATAGTAACCAAAACTATTGTATGTATGTATGGAATAGTATACAGCTGAAACTTAGGTTTTAAAACGTGGCTTGTACAAACTAAGCTATTAATTTCTACAAACAAGGCGTAGCCTAAGGAAAATATGACTTTATTTGTCAAAATATGAATGAAACTGATTATGTATAGAATCTAAGAATAATATCTACCGATTTTATTAAAAGAGTCTGTTTAAAATTTAGCCATACACTAAATAATATTAATTAATAACCTTTAAAACATTTCATCTGAAAATAAATCTCACGTTTATGACCGTTAAATGGCATTATTTTGCACGCGATTGCTTTTATTTACACAATAATAGCTTTTATTGATTATTGTATGACGAACAATAATCGTCATATTATATTGTGTAATGCACAATAAAAACGTAATAGTATAGTAACTAAATATGTTTCGACATTTCGAATGTTTGTGCATGTTTATAATTTACTTAAATAATTCGTAGAATTTTATTTAGTTATTTTAAGTACAGACCATCGATCAAGTCGTATTTATAAGTATTATAACACTAACCTGAAAGTAATTTGCGTGAGAAGTGTACTCTTAACTCAAGTATTATTAAATTTTTATTAAAAACTTCATGTCGGAAAGAGTCTTGAGATAATTTTTAGAAATTAACAAACCTGAAAATGGGTTTGATATATTTTTTATTTTTTGCTTTGAGTGTTGAGAAATATGTAAAATTGATTACCTTGTTTGAGAAAATGTATACTTATTAAAGTTAATAATTTTATCTGGTGGACGGTACAATGTTAAATTTTATGTTATAACTATACTTTAAAGTGTTTACTGTTTTAACAAATACATTTTTCATTAGGTCCTCGAAATGTTTTTTGTGGAATAATAAAATATCGTACCTCAAATATTGGTTATCATTTATTTGAATTACTTAAATTCAAATATAAAAGAACATTATTTAAAAAATAGTATACACAACTTTAAGAGCAAAATAATACATTTAGTTATTCTTTTTATTCACAGATTTTTCTGTTCACGGTATATATTTAAGCAAATGTTTGTACATATATGTTCTTTAGGTTTAATTTAATTTTAATATTTTGTCTTTTATATTACTACTGCAGTTAACCAAACAAAATTTTATAAAAATATTTACTAGTTAAACCTGCATTTGGAGTTTTTCCATGAAATAAATAAATTATGTCCAAGAAATGCGACAGAACTGTACAGGAAAAGTGTAATGTTCCTTTCTAATCTTGTCAAAGCTTGCTTTAAACTTAAAATCTTTCCTGATAGGAAATAACATCACACCGTCCAATATCTCCGCTTTCTATAATACAGTATCTAAACTCTGGGAGAAACTGATATTTAAACAGTTGAAGCAATTTATATATATACCCGCTCACCAATTTGGATTCAGAAACCTACATTCAACCATACTCCAGGTTCATAGAGTTTCCGCCATTATTGAGAGGGAGTTTGAAGAAACGATTTTGTGAGCAGCCTTTAAACAGAATGCCATTTGATTGTATTGCATAAAGGGCTTATTTTCACACTCAGCCGAATGTTGCCGGGGAACTATTGCCGTCTTCTTTTGTTATAACTCATAGACAAGAATTTAGAAATAGTAGAGTAATAACAGAAGATCCTGAATCAATAATAGCATTAGTTTAGCAAGGTAGTGCTCTAGGATCTATTCTTTACCTGTTATGCACAGAGGATATTCTAACTTCAAATGAAATCACAATAGCTACATTTGCTGATGATTATGTAATAATGGATCTAATTAAAACACAAATTAAAAGAAGAGAAAATCTCCAAACAGCATTGAATTAAATATAACAAGAGACAGAAGATTGGATAATCAAAGTCAACTATATAAACTTGTGCCGTCTTTACTTTAAACTAAACGGAAGCTGAACTGGACCTTGAATAGACGACACAGTATTATGAATTAACCCAAAAAAAAAATTAACAGAGATAACCTTACCTTGATCTGCAAAAAAAAAACTGCTGGAATAAGCGTTATTCATCCATTTACAAAAGGTAACTTATGTAAAACAAATTATATACACAGAAATCAGTTATATAGTTTATTCAACCAACTAAATAGTTTGTCATAAACAAAATTTATACGCCCTTATTTATCAAAAACAAAATTAAATTATGCGCCCTTAGATTAGATTAAACAAAAATTAATTAACCCACCCTGAAAAGAAAAATAAAACCCTCCCCTTTTTGTGAATAATTTTTATGAGATATATTTGACAAATATTACAACATTTGATTTTTGACAAAATAATTATTTATAAACAGTAAAAATTTACCAAATGGCTTATAATATAACATATACGCTTAACCAACGCAAGAGTTATTATGCCTAGTTTAGTATACCTGAATAGGTATACGGTTGATCAACCAAAATGTTTATTATAAAGAAAACTTTTGGAAAAATAAACAAAATAAAAAAATGGACTAAACTGAGAATAAATTAGTTTGTGACGTCACCTTATAAACTGAATAAATTTTGGATAATCCCTGTGGGATTGTAATTGCCGAAAAGTAGCTAGCTGCGCACCACCCTTTATGTTTACATAACTTAACCTAAACAATAAATTAATAAATTTACATTACATTAACAAGAACACTCTGTAGAAATATCCCTTAAAAAGTTTATGTAGGTTTGCAGATATTAAGCAAAAGGTTTGTATTTTACAACAAAACAGGATTAAAATTAAATATCCATAAACATGTTCTCTTTTTTTGTTATATTTTCTATAGGTTGGCTGTCAAATGCTTTGGATAGATGTTGAAAAATAAATAGCCAGATGTTTGGAAGTTTTAAGTTGATGTAGAAAACTTTAGGCAGGAGTAGAACCCAGTTAAACTGTAGAACAGACCAAACACAGTCAAATTACTGATCTGACATTATACAGAAAAAACATGTTCAAAATGGCGCTGCATAATGCTTGTTACAGTTTGTCAGAACATTAAAGTTGGAACATGCTTGACAGGCAGAATGCTTTAAAATCATAGTAATTTCCAATTTGATTTTAAAATAAAATTAACGACACAGTCCATTAAACATATGGTTTTACAGAGTTCTTTAAGTATGAACGTTTTAACGTACAAAATTAGTAACAAAAAAATTTACAGTCTGATAGTATTAAAGAAGTTAGGTTAAATATTACTGAGTCTGGTTTTTTTAAATTTGAATAATAGAATTTTAAATAAAAAAAAGGTAACATTATATAAGCACAATTAATATATATATGGATGAATATCGACAGTTAGAATTCATAAACCTAATAGAATGAGAACAGAACAGTTACCTGGGTTAACACTGAGTGTAACTTGGAAAACGTTAGGAAACACTACACATGTTTTCAGAGAAGTAAACGACATTACTGTATTGTAGAAAACGCTGCATCTCAATATTTTTACTCTGAATACAAAACATTACGCTATACAAGAGCACTTTCCTCCAGACAACTTTCACATTATCAGCAGCGAACGTTGCGTGTAACTTCAAACGAAAGCACAAAGCAAAAATGGCCGCAGCCCTTCTCGAATCTTCCTTGCAAAGAAGAAAGCAGAGATGTCACTGTTTAGTGGCGTAGTCAATCGGGCGGTAGGTCAACTAGTGGTAGGATAGGTTGCCTAAATCAGTAAAATAAGGCGCGTATATTAACGAACGTAACAAACTCTACTCAAGTGACATTTTTATTGCAGCACATACATACAGGCTATATATTGTGTACCTTAATAACAAATGAATTCCAGATAATAAATTCTGTTAAATATTTTTTAATGTATCTTGATGAACACATTATATTTTTGTATGTAAGAAAGCTAATCAAATAAAATCGGAATTTGTACTGGTTGGTAGGATGAACATCTCATATTGGAATATTAATCTTAGGATGCTACTATACTTATCGACCATTATACATATTTGAACATATATATATGCAGTGGAACTATGATGGTGTACAAAACTTAAAAATCCATTAGTTATTCAGCTAATATAAAATCATATTATTCGTACAATTAAAATAATGCGAGTAGATACCAGAGGAATGATAACCTTCATGCAGACCTGAACCTGAAATATGTAAACAATGTAGGCTAATAGAAGATTGCGACTATCGTCATGAGTCGAATACGATTTCAGCGTTATAAACCTCATTACTCAATATAATGTTGTCGGCTAAAGCCTAGTTGTATGATCTATCCTTCATACATGCTATTGTCCTACTGTAATATATGCAATTACTTTCATACATGTATAATAATAGCTTTATTCCATATTGTCTTATAAAGCGTGTATTCTTACCTTTATAAACCTTTTAAGTGTGTACCCCACTTTTGATCCAAGATTAAGTTAATACAAATAAAAAGTATAATCTTTTCGTTTCGTTAAACACCTAATGTGAGCTTTATTTTCTCTTGAATTTAGTTTAAAGGGGTATAGTACTTCTTACTTGATAAAAAGTAGTAAAAGTGTTATATCGTTAACGGTTGATCACTGTGTTCCTAATACTAAATTAACTAAACTAAATTAGGAAGTTAATAATAACCAAATTTGTATTTTTGTAGTAGTTTAGAAAACTAGTTATGATTAACCATTGAAGGATTCATAAAATTACAGTTTATCGTATTAAAATAAAAATATTTTAAATAAAATTTGTATATAATATACTCTAAGACGAATTTTATTATTTTTGAAAAGTTTATTTATTTTGTTATCCAAATTAATGACATCTTTAATCTCCAAGCATTAAGTGGTACACATGGTACATACATCTTTAATGAATGTCAATTAAATTAATATTTGTAGACAATTATACCCACCAGTCTTATTAAGCAAATATTAATTAATTTTACCACAATAATGTGATACAAATAATATTATTTCCACTTATCACAATATTTAAGATTATCTTCGTATAATACACATGAAAAACCACAATAACTTCAAATATCTTAATTCTAATAACAAGAAATAGATAGAGACATCGTTACAAAAACTAAATGCTAAAGAGTTTAAAATAGTAAATGTAATTTATCATTATAAAACCCCTCCGCAGAAAAATAAAACAATATAAGAATCATTGACAAAAACTTATTTTCAGATCAAAAACAATATTTTCAAATAATCTTATTTAAAAACTATTTAGAGAATAGAACAAAACATTATATTTTATTATATTTATCATATAAAAGATTGCATTAAATGTTAAACAGACATTTAAAGTATATTTTCATCAATAGATTATTAAAACTACTGAATAATTGATGGAGATGACATTGTCAATGATAGGTGTTAAGAGTAATTACGATCATGATTTTCTCTATAAAAAATAAACCATTTTATAAGTGAAGCTTAATATTTATTTATATTTTATTGTAATAAATCAATTTATATGTTTTTGTGTAGTTATTATTAAATATTTTAATTTTTATTAAACTAAATCGTAATTTACCAGCTCTAGTTTGTACATGTGACATATTAGTTTTTTTATAAGTATGGCTATGTTTTTTAGACATTAAACGAAATATTGCTTGTTATAAACACACAAATATCTAAAAACTGAAGACAATTAATTATTCCCAAGTACAATTTCGTTCTAATCCTTCTATCATAATTATCATAAAAAGGTGTCGATACAAACTCTTGTATTAAAAACATAGGGAACAGTTAGTTAAAGGTTTCTCCCAACAAAATTATATTTAAAGTTTTCTACAATAATAATTGGCACGGAATTTCCTATAATTTGAAGTTATGTATTATTCGTGTTCTGTAATAAGAACTATATTAAGTTTGAAATTGTTGGGTAAAGTTCTTTATTCAGTACACACTCTTACAAATATTACAGTGAAGATGTTGACACCAAACTAAATATAATGTTATGCTGGATCAATACATAGAAGTCTTTTAAGAAGTTTCACAATAAAGAACATAGGAGAAGAAAAGAGGAAGGAGAAGTGAATTTGTTTTTATATGACTTGAATTTTGATGGCTTCTTCAAAGCAAATATGACAAATATTTATGTACGTGTACGTAATCATTATAATCATATTTTGTTGTCTTAGATGTTTTCAGTAATATATTATAATATTAGGGCGGTTGGAAAGTACAAACGGGCAAAAAAATATTGTTTTATACATTACGGATTAAAATTGTGTAAAAGAACCAAACATTTTTGTACAATTTTAAACGTCTTTAGTAAACCTATTGCTGATGGTATCCCAAAATGTATCCTATAAATAAAAAGTAAGACACAAACGTTTATTGTTGTTAAACATTACTAAATTAGTAAAACTTTTTGCCGCAATCTTATCAGAAGAAGGTTTAATTTCTATTAACACATATATTTACTATTTCTTACATACGGTAGTTTCTAAGGAGGTATTGTTTCTCAATTAGGGCTAATGGAAACTGAGAGCACGAAATAGTTGTTTGTAATCAAGTTAGGCTATACACATTTTAAAAGACTTATAAACTAAAACATTAATTATGACCAGCCAATAAATGTGGTAGATATTAACGCTATGTCGTTAGTTAAAAAATGTAGTCTTTTGAAATTATGTTGAAAAGTTTAACCATTTTCTCATTGACAAAATATGATTAGAGTATAAACACTCTAAAAAATTCTGAATTCATTTAATTTAGTTACAAACAGTGATCCCAGTAAAAGTAAAACAAGTTTAACCTTTTAAGAACAGTGCATATTTCATATTTACATTGTGGTAATTTATTTTAAAATGTAAAGCAAATTATTAAAATTAATGTTATGGCGAACGTTAGTTGAGACTTTTGAATGTAGGTTTAAACTAATTAGAAGTCAGTCATTTAATTAGTGAGTGATGGGTAGTCCAGTTGAAAAGAGAGCTGCGTCATCAAAAGTTATTAACAATTCAAATCGAACCATTGGAGGTAATCTTTTGTCTTTATGTGGATTCTAGTAACGATTATTTAAGTACGGCAGTAATTTGGTTGAAATTTCAATGCAGATGATCGAGTCATCGTTTAAAATACTAGAAATTATAAAAGTGTTTTAATAGTCAAAAACATTGGTCAGCATTGTTTGTAGATATAATATAGTCAATGAATTAATCTATAATAAGTGATTCAAATTTACGTTATCAAAAACATAGACAAAAATTGGAAAAGATCTGGTTTATTTGTTTTTTTAAAGAACATATTTTTTTTTACAAAGGCAAAGTAGTTTATTACTGTATATTATAATCAATGTTACTATGTTTTGTTATTATATGATTATTAGGCATACTATCTTATTAGGATAATAGTTGTTTTTTTATGGATTCATTACTTATTTATCATTAGAACAAAAACATACAACATTTGCTTGTTACTGTATCATGGACACCAGTACGTTTTGCATTAAAAAATTACCTTCTTAAAATATATATAATTTGTAATAGTTGTTCTGCCATAACTATTTACTCTACATAATTGACTATTATGGCCACATAAGGGACGTACCTCTAACATAAAAACAAGTACTACTTGCAGATTGGTTAGTAATTTGGAATTTGGTGCCTCTAACTCAAACGTTTCCGCTTAGCTTTGCCCTCGATTAGCGTTTTCCGTTTAGTTTTCCAACATTTAGTTTTATTAAGTTTCAAGATGTCGCGTAGAGTTATAGTTTCTTTTATGTACACAAATAAATTTCGAAAATATGCTACATACCTTTAACTAATATTCCCTATTTTTTTGAATACAAGAGTTTTTATCGACATCTTTTTATGATCTGATAGAAGGATTAGAATGAAGTTGTACTTGTGAACAATTAATAGTTTTCAGTTTTTAGATATTTGTGTGTTTATTACAAGCAATATATTTTGTGTAATGTCTAGAAACATAGCCATACTTATAAAAAACTAAGATGTCACATGTGCATACTAGAGTTGGTAAATATACGATTTAGTTTAATAAATATTTAATAATAGCTATACAAAAAAATATAAATAGATTTTTTACAACCAAATTCATAATATATAAATAAATATTTAATTTCACTTATGAAATGATATATTTTTGATAGAGAAAATCATAATCGTAAATATTCTTAAATAATACCTATCATTGACAATCTTATCTCCATCAATTATTCCTGACTTTTAATAATCTATTGATAACAATATATTTTAAATAACCATGTAATGCAATTTTTTGATGTAATAAATATAATTAAATATATTGTTATTTTCTATTCTCTAAGTAGATTTTGAATAAGATTATCGTATACACGTCTATAAATGGAAATAATATTATTTCTATCATACAATTGTGTTAAAATTAATAATTATTTGCTTAATATGACGGGTGGGCATAATATTGTATACAAATATTATTTTAATTGAGATTCAATGAAGATAATCTAACATGTGTACCATTTAATTGTTGGAGTTTAAAGATGTCATTAATTTTTATAAATAAATACAAAGCTATTCAAAAATAATAAAATTCGTCGTTGAGTACAGTATTATTATACAAATTTAATTTAAAATATTTTGTATTTTAATACGATAAACTGTAACCTTATGTTAATCATAGTTTCAATGGGTAATCATAACTAGTTTTATAAACCAATAAAAAAATATAAATTTAGTTATTCTTAATATCTTTAATTTATTTTTGTCAATTTTGTTTTGGCAAAGCACTGATCAACAGTTACTGGGGCATATATTTTAATGTTTAATAAAATATTAATTGTCATAATGCGTTAATTGGCATTATCTCGTGGAAAATCTTATTCGTGGTTTGAGAAATATCTTTCTAACAGGAAACAAAATTGTGCCTATACGCGTATTCAGGCCTTTACTAATGGAGGGAGAGATAATAGCTTGGGGCGGGCCTTTTAGTTCAATTCTTCGGGCACTCAATTTAATTCAGAAAGCAATATTAAAAACTGCATTTAAAAAAAGGGGCCTTATTTAATCCTCAAACGATGTTTGTAATTTTTAAAGTACTGCGATGAGTGTAAGGCAAATTTTTTGTAAGAACCATGGCAATTTAAATATTTCAAAATTTAATCACATTTTCGTAAAAGTTGTTATGAATATTTAATGCTTTTTTTAAATTTCTTCAGGATAAGGCCCAACAAGTTAATACAACCATTTTCTGTCATTAACTCGCATTATATAGCACAAGTTTTGCATCAAAATCTTCCGGGAAAGCTACGTCTGTTTAAAAATTATAAGTTATTTAATTTTAAAAGACTTATTACTTTATAGCTATTTGAATTGGAAAGGGATGCAGCCGAGCGGGTTATCTTATCTACTTACAGATATATATTGATCTTATCATTCCCTCATTGTCTGATATTTACTAACTCTTGTCTAAGGTCCAGTATGTACTTGAGATTCAACATAAATGATAACATCTTTTTTATGATAGTTTGGTAGGGATAATTTCTTCAGAAACCCTGTTAATAGTTAGTAGTTTAGTTTTGTTAGTAGATTGACTCAGCTTGACTTGATAATGTTTAATGCAAACCTTTTAATTGTTTAATTTATTCCTAATTGTGTGCATGTGGGCATTTTTGTAATATATGTATGTAATGTAGGTATTATTTGAGGAAATAAATGTTTAAAAAAATCATTCAAAAATAATGTCTGTTTCTGATACTTTACAAGTAATGCACAAATAATTAAAATTATCTGGCATTAAGCTGCTCGTGCCGATGACAAATATAGACACTAATATGAAAATATACTTTTACTTTCTCACTATACTATAGTATAGAGAAAGTATAGTGATCGCAAAAAAATAATCGATGTTGAGATTTTTGTGGAAATATTTGTTTTGGGACCTCCTGAGTCTAAAAATGTGGTTTTTACAAAATGTCTGTCTGTATGCATGTTTGTATACAAAGCTAGAGCGAAAACTATTCGATTGATTTCAAACAAATTTGTACCAGTCATGTTAAGTAGCCCTGTATAGATGCAAGAAAAACGGTTTTGACATTTTTGAAAACAACCCCCTTTTTGGCAAAAAAAACCATAAAAAATTAGTTATAATTTTTTTTATAAAAAACGGCTCTAACGATTTTGATAAAATTTGGCTTATTTTTAGCATTTAATGTACTCTATCATATGCAAAAAAACGCATCTTTCTAAAAATTCTCGTTTAGCTAATAATAATAATAATAACTGATTTTTTGGGTTTTTTGGCCATAAAGGGGGTTGTTTTTGGAAAATGTTCAAAACCTTTTTTCATGCATATACACCGGAATAATTGACGTGTTTGGTGCAAATTTGTTTGAAATCGATCGAATAGTTTTCTCTCCAGATAATAATAATAATTATTATTTATTAGTTAATCTCCTACTTTAAAAAATTACCTCTCCTACCCCACCTACGATTATGAAGTCACAGTGAATCTGTTTAATAACTTAAATATGTTTGTGAGAAAGTATGTGCCAGTTCCTGGTACCGTTTATTTAATTAGTTAGTAAACACATTTTTCAATTATATTTTATTTTAATATCTTCTCTATTGTAAACGTGTGTGTTTCATAATAATTGCTACTGAATTATGTTTGTTATTATAGTGAGAGCTGTTCTAGGAGTACTCTTTATTGTAAAAATTGTTTTTTATACGTAATACAATTTTCTATTTAATTAAATAACTTTATCAAAAATAATAACTATATTTGAAAAAAATAATATAAAAAGAGAGAACATATTATAGTATCGGTATTATATTGTTAATCTAACTTCAGGATAGATAGTCTGACAACACTGATTATTGTGTTTGACACAAACTCACTTGACAGTTTATTATTAATGTCAATACTAATGTTCCCATTAAAATGGACCATTCAGTGTAAACAATTAGATGCATGCTTTATGTAAAGGTAGGGCATTTAGTTAGGAAGATAATATTATTAATTATCATAACACTATTTAATAAACCACACTAAAATTTAAGTAAAAGGAAAAGTATATAAATAATTAATTTATTTTAAGCACAGTATAAAACAATTCTTACATTGCTTTTGAAATTATGCTGCTAAGATGTCTGTTTCGATACTTCTGTACAAGCTATTAAATATATACATTTTAGGTATTTTTGCCTCCGGAATAGGTTGTACAATAATAATTTAGGTACGTACCTTTTAAAAACGTCAATTCCAATTCCTGTTCTTTGTTCTAGATGACCGGTTTCGATCTTTTGTTTCAGATCATTTTCAAATCTTCTTACACTTATATAAAAGTTCTGTTCAGCTGAACATCGTTGAAATACACATAACACTTATACGAACACAAAACACATCACAAAACGTTTAAGAAACGTTGTGTTATATTCCTCTGATTATAGTAACAAGGTAAACGACTTTATCATGAAAAATGACATCATTAAAAGTGACCACGACCCGACTATTGAATACCAAAAAGCCATTAAATTCCTCATAAACCGCAGTCTTAAATTATTTTGCGAATCAGAAATTAGATCTTTGAAAATGATCAAACCTTCCGCACCCATCTTACGTGGTTTACCAAAAATTCACAAAGAAAATGTCCCAATTCGCCCGTTGGTCAATTTTACAACTGTTCCCTCATACAAAGTCGCCAAAAAACTTGAATATATTTTAAAATCTAAATTAGTCTTCAACAACAGCCGTAGCATAACGAATAACATTGATTTCATAGAGAAAACTAAAGAAATTATCGTAAATAAGAATCATACTTTGGCATCCTTTGACATTGTTAATTTGTGTACAAATGAATCTATTGAAGAAACGCTTACATTAGTTAATCAGAATTTGCAAGACCATTCCGGTCTATGCCCCAACGCAATCGCAGAATTAATGTTATTGATAAGAGAAACTCTTAAACAAAATTACTTCGAGTTCAATGGAGAATACTTTATTCAAACAGAAGGCCTAGCAATGGGATCTCCCTTATCGGGCTTACTGTCTAAAGTATACCTCAATCACATAGAAAACGAGTTTATCTTTTCCAACTTAAATAAATACAGAAACAACATAGTATTCTATTACAGATACGTTGATGACACAATATTATTATTCAATGGTACGGAAAGGCATGTCAAACTGTTAAGCAAATATTTGAACAGCATCACACGCAATTTGGATTTTACCTTAGATTTGGAAATAGACAACAAACTGAATTTTTTAGACATAACAATAACAAAATCTCATAACATACTGGAATAAAACATTTACAGAAAACCAACCACCACCGACCAAACCATCCATGCGTCATCTTACTATCCAATACAACACAAGTTGGCGGCGTATAACAGTATGGACCACATACTTCTTAAATTCCCATTATCTAAAGAAAATTATATTAAATAAGTTCGTACTATTAAACAGATTTCAACCTAAAATGGGTATTCAGCTGATTTAATTGACAGGTTAATTAAAAAACACAACACACCAAAAATTAGCCGAATCATGGATAATGAGAAACCTAAGTATGTGTCCATAGAATACGGTGGGACCTTAAACCACACCCTGCGTAGAAAGCTGAAGCAAAATGGCATTACTCTTTCTTATAAAACCAGCAATAGACTTGCTAAAGCCTTAAACACTAAACGAAAAACCACCAATAACAAATACAATTCAACTGGTGTTTATAGACTCAAGTGTTCCACTTGCAACGATTTTTATATTGGACAGACGGGACGTTCATTTAAGACAAGATTTCGCGAGCATGTCCCTAAACCCAGGGCCCTACTACAGAAATCGAGTTTCGCCCAACATATTATGGATAAAAACCACATATTTAATAGCATTGACGAAAATATGGATATCTTGCACTTCTGCGATAAAAACCGCAAAATGGACACTCTTGAAGAGTATGAAATATACAAAGCACTAAAAAACACACCTGATAATGTCTTAAATGATAAACACAAATTTAATTCAAACCCCATTTTTAATCTTTTAAATAAATATTCTGGGAACATAGACATTTTCACATAAGGTGAAAGGAGGGAGGGGGACTGATAATGTGCCTTTCCAAACTCTCGGACTCGGACACGCAGTGTAGGACATGTCCTTTACGGATTCACTAGTGAATGACGATATGACTTTTACCTTTTTTAAAACAAATTTTTTAAACGTTTTGTATGTGTTTTGTGTTCGTATAAGTGTTATGTGTATTTCAACGATGTTCAGCTGAACAGAACTTTTATATAAGTGTAAGAAGATTTGAAAATGATCTGAAACAAAAGATCGAAACCGGTCATCTAGAACAAAGAACAGGAATTGGAATTGACGTTTTTTAAAAGGTACGTACCTAAATTATTATTATTAAATATACATTAAAAAATTATATAAACTTCTCATTTGGAAGTAGAAAAGTTAACTTCAAGAGTTTTTATAAATTAATGTACCAGTATATATATATAAGTATATATATACATATTAAGTTTAACTTACAATATCCTATTTATCTTACCGCACAAATATTGTAGAATTCAGCTTTGCGCGTCTATACGGAGGAGCATCATATTATTTGTCGAACTTTTCACGTTATGTGCATACATTTTTTGTGCCTCTCCTTTTTATAAGTATGTACTCGCTCTAAGCTGAAAGCAGCCCACCTACTTTTTGTGATACTTATCAGGCTATGAAAAGAGCTGGGGCGGACGTTTATACAGAAACAATATATTTTAAATCACTTTAAGTAATTTTAATTCACTTTAAGTAATTTTAATTCACTTTAAGTAATTTTTTTTTTTTTATGAAACAAAACCTTTCTTATTTATAGTTTTCATAGTTTTCTCTAAAAGGTGAAATACGTTTTGAATATAAATATTAGCAATTAGGTGAATATAAGAAAGTGAGATTCAGTCCGTGGCGGAGTTTTAACCTAGTTTTCCAGATATATTTCTATTGCAAGTGTTGTTTATTCGATATTGGATTTATTAAAATGCCGCGTTATTTTAAAAATTTCGTAAATTTTGTATGGTGTTTGTAAAAGTTGTAAATATTTGATAACGGATATCTGCCTGAGAGAAGGACTTTAATAGTTGCAAGCTTTTTGTGTTTAAAAAATAAATGTGATACAAAATGTTGACTATTTGATATTAGTTTACTCCACTCCGACGTATTTTATAAAACTGTAAGTTCTATAGTTAGTTTATTGTATTTGTATTGTGTAAGTTTAAACATCTTTTGTAGGATTGATCCTAACAAAACAGAACGTAAACTACCATGTTTTAAATAAGAAACACAAATACATATGTAACAATTATAGTTTTTATTCTTAACTATTACTTTTTATATCGTATTATATTCTTTTTTAACAAATTAATTTAATTTGAGAGAAGTTTTAAAATTTACGTTTTTATGAACATTTTTAAAAGGCAAATTACTGCTTTTTGATTGTAAAAATTTACTAACTTACTTTTAATAATAATAATGTAATAACTTGTAATACTTTTGTAAATATATTTTCTTTAAATGTATTACTCTGCAATCAATAAAAAGTAAATGAATATAAAAAGGAAACTAAACATTTAGTAGTTTATAAAAATATAATATACTATGTCCTATAATATTTGATACAGTATTGAAAATGTCCATATTATTAATGAAATACAATATGCATTCTGAAGCACTTAGATTCTTTACTTGAGAAATAACAGTGAAACTAAAATTCTAATCGGACTCGTTTGTTTGCTAAAGGTGTTCAATGCTACTACTCACTGCATATAAGGATTTATTTATTTTTCTTTGCACAAGTTTCAAAACTCTTCAAACACACAAAAATACGTCATCCAATGTTATAAGTAAATATTTATACGAACTGCTTGATTACTTTAAAATACGTGTATTTATATTCCTGTAGATGGGAACAAGGTAAATATTGGCTGCTGAAATAATATTAGAAATATACGAGTATAAACTTTCCAATATTAGTAGCTTAATGTTTTCTCTTTAAACAGAGAATCCAAACAATATTTGAGTAGATGAATTGTAATATGTAATAGGAATATATTAACTAGCAAATTTAAGTTATGTTTTTCTAAAATACGATTTTTATTCGTTTATTTAGTGATGCATTTACATATGATAACGCATTTTATGTAATACACCACCTTCTACATTATATAGTTATAACTTTTTCGTTTGTAAAGTGGGAATCTATTTTATAAGGAAAATATTAGAATCATCTCAACATTTTTTTAGTTTGTAAAAATATTATTTTCACCTTAGTTTACAAAATGGATGACTTTAAACTTTTGCTTCTGAAAGTTTACCGATTTTCCCTCATAATAATGAACGTAAAAACATTTTAGTTAAGGTAGTGTTATGTGTAAAGAATCAACCAAATTGTTAAATGGAACAAATTTAATAGTATTCAGTCTAACATACAATTAGGCGAATGTAGTTTTAAAATAGTAGAATCACTAGATAATTTACTGAGAATAAAAACAACTAAAATTATAAAACCGTAGATTTATTTTCATTTACAACTTTTAAAACAACAAATATTTTTTATTAAAACCCACTCCGAATCTTCAAATTAGTAGTAATGTTGCCCAAAATTGTATATCATTTCATGTTTAACGTATAGAATAATTCATTATGTTCTTGGAAGACTGTCCAACGTGTAAGAAATGAAATAATATTTCTTTAACGAAGATTTATTAAATACATATTATATTTGGTGGTTTGAACTTACAGGTTAACCTAGAGAATTACTGACCAATGTGAATAAATTTTTCTGTACTCTGCCACGAACTATTATATAAAGGCTTACATAAAATACATTTAAATATATTTAAGAATAGGCTAAACAAGAGGTAAAGCAAGTCTTAAAACAATTTGTAGTTGTTACTACCTGTATTGATAAAGATTTAAATTTTGTTCACTACAATTTTCAAAAAAGTTTAATTTACCTAATGTTTTAAATAAAAAGCTTACACACTGATGCAATTAGTAGAACTGTTTCACTAGCGAAGCAATAACACATCTTCTCAGATGTTACTTGGAATTTATATTAAAATTTAATAATTAAGAGTATTAGGTCTATTAATACGCAGTTATTCAAATATATTATAGTTTTTAAACTTAGAGTTAAATTAAGTTAATGAGTAAAGCTCTTTAAAAATATGAATAACTACTTACACCACTTGTACTCCTAATTACTTACCTAGATATAATAACAATACACTGAATTAGGCGTTACTGATAAAGCATAAATCAGTTGTATTTACTAGAAATAGATTTAGTCAGATGTATAGAGAGTGAGTCTAATAAGATAATGTTAGAATATATAGAGGGAGACAATGGAGTTAATGGTAGGGAATGGCGCTGATAGAAACAGTCAATGTGTGCTGCGAGGAACATAAGTACGTCATTGAATACATCTGCATCATAAAGCGAGACGATTACAGTAAGTACTTCATGATACCTCCGTTCTGTTTTTATACCTTTAAAATTCTCTCTGAGATACTGAACA
>JAGFPH010001375.1:278907-293586 GCA_018207615.1 Philaenus spumarius
AAACATCTTCGAAAATCATATAAATCAACCATCTTAGCTACTAATTAGCATTATTTTTTTGAAGTATATAAAAGTGTTAATAGATTTTTTTTATTATTCTTAATAATTAAATAGTTTAAGCTAGTAAAAACTGTAAAATAAACATTTTCGAAAATCATATAAATAATTTTTATATGTTAGCTACTAATTAACATTATTTTTTTTAACGTGAAATTTACTTAAAATCAGTTTTTGCTAATTAACTGGCTACATAATCTTGTTTATTCTGCTTGAAAAGATACTTTTAGATGAGTAACGAAACTTAGTAATATCATCAAAATGTTTGGTTATTAGTTCTGGTTACTGGCAAACTTGTAATGATGTTAAAGTTGATCTACCTAATACGGGTTGCAACAACGTTTATCCAACATCTTAGTCTTTAACAAATTGAATCAAGTAAACTTAGGAAATACGCTCTTATTTACCAAAAATATAATCATAAGGAAGTCTAAATTCGCATTTATTGTAAAATAAATAATACTAAATTGTTTTTGATATGGTAAAAGTCATATTTTCGTTAGTGGAAATACAATTAATTTACAAATTTTTAAATGAAATATAATATGTTATAATGGCGTTATTCGATTATTTCAATTAACGTGTTGAGCACTATATTTGCAATAGAAGGACAGTCCAATCAACAATCATCGTTTCAAAATTAAACACTATAAACTTCATAATTCCTATAAGATTTTTTAGTGAGATACATAGTAAACACTAACACTTAACCTTTTTATGTACTTATAACTTATGTAATGAATTTGATTTACCTTACATAAGTGCCACAATGTATTCCTAATAAGGAGAGTAAAACCTGAAGTAAATAATGCTTTCTGAGACCTATCGTATTAAAAGTGCTCTCAAAGGTTATTTGAAGGCACCTAAGTTACTTAAATAATTCAACTTCTAGTAATTTAAGTATACATTCTTGATTGCACTTTTCATTTATTGGCAAGTCCTAGCTGATGTTCAACTAGTTTCTATTAGATGGACGTAAATGAAAAACGAAGAGGGAACTAAACTTTATCAACACAGACATCCTAATTCTAAACTTATTATTGTTTAGAATTACAATTTATATAACTTATATTACACATTCTGTTGAGGGTTTATAATCAAATCCACATAATGTGTTATTGATAGGAAAACGAGATCAAACCTAATCAATAATTCATTAGAAAACATATTTTATCATTGACATTATTTAAAATTTGTATTAGAAGTAATAAAACAAGGACAATAATACAATATATAACATTAATAAATCACTTACACTTAAATGTTTCAAATAAATGAAAAATATACATTCTTTCGGATCTTTAAAGGCTCATTATATATAATTTGTATTAAATATAGATGTATTTCATACACAAATTATATTTAAACCATAGAATGATTTGGTAATTCCAGCTTATGTGTCACTGATGATTAAGAACGTGCCGTATAAACCTGCTTGAATACTTAATGCAAGGGTTTAAGAATTTTGGTTAGTGTTATTATTAAAAATTTAAATCATATAAATTGTTAACCTTAACTTTTAGACACTATTGTAAAAAGAGTAGTAAAAATGATACACAATTAATCCGTTATAGTTTAATAATACAAATTTAAAACGCTTTGAATCATCGATGGGATAAAATTACAGAATAATTTTGTTAAATTTAGGAGTATAACACATTGAACAAGCAGACAGATACATTCATGGTCATTTAATATATCATTTAAAAATATTTGAACCAAATGCCTAATTTATACTTTATAATTTTGAGAAACTTATGAAACAAATAAAAGTAAATAATATGTTTACAATGTTTGTTTCCGACAGTAATTGCAAATATTTGTGGATGCAAATAATTATTCAAGACGTTACAAGGTACAAATCCTATAAAAACATATTTATCTAGCTTCTAATAATGTTTAATACATTTAGGTAAACTATTTTAATAATTTATATATCATTGCATTGTGTTTTTTGTATTTATCCTTTGGTGGATATCACGTCCTCAATTTTTTGTCCCAAAACAACGTCGTCTTTTATTTTTTGATGAATTTGTTTCAGGTGTTTGAACTGCCTATAGCTAATGGTAGTCTATACTGGTTACTCTTCTAACAATCATGTTCAACTCTCTTGGCAGATGTGGGATAGTAGATCTCATGTCTAGTGTTATTGAATCATTGACCTTCTAATTGAAACAATAAACTAATTCTGTGTCATCACCAAAACAGGCTTGACAGCTTTAACCATACCCAGCTCCTTCTTTAGCATAAGTACACTCCTTGGTCATAAGAATCGACACTTATTCTAGTCAAGTTATAAAATTAAATTTTTTGGCAAATTACATCCATCGTCTGATAATGATGCATAGATGATACGTCACGAACGACAAATCCGTCAAGCTAAGGAAACATGCCCAACGACTTGTCCTTCTTTCGTATGAGTACACTGTGGACTTTTGGTCAAAGCAATTGACACATGCTTTAGAGATGTTATAATGTTTTTTTATTTCAACTTTTCCTAAATAATATTATTTAAAGCATGATAATGGTAAATGGACGGCAAAAGACAAATTTTTCCTTAGAAACATATGACACTCTAATGTTGTGGTGAGTGAATCTGAATAAAAATTAAAATAAAATATCTTTTGTTTAGGAGTAGGGACGTCTAAAAACGGTTGTCTTAATGTATTCAGCAAGTATTTTTGAACATTACAGTTATTATTGTATAACAGTTAATACACGATTCCTTGTTGTGGGAACTATTTCACACAACTCATATAATGTTTTTTATGATGAAATTGAGGGTAATGTTGACTAAACTGGTTTTCAGATCTGTTACTGTAATAACTCTATGAAAAAGTATGTCAGCTAATATTGTTTATGTAAACAAATAGTGCGTTGCGTTAAATTTGTGGGATTTAGTTTCATATATTCTTTTCGGTTATTAGTTTCTATACTAATTTATAGTTATTGTCCTGTGTTTCATCTAATTGGACAGTGAATTAAATTATGCCTAAAATAAAGGGTTTTGTCAAAAGACGTTTCCATTGAGATAAGAAATCAGCTAATAATCCTAGGCCTGTGTCTGACTGAGAGAAGAAAAAGTGTATTAGTATTAGAAAAGGAGATAGGAAATTTCAGAAACTAAGTTTGATGTAAGTAAAACTGATATTAATGAAAATTCGAAAGGCAGTTCAATATTTAATTTGGCATTGCTAAATAAATATTTGGTTGAATCTTGTGTTTGCAAAATTTGCCTGAAAGGTAAGGTGTTGTTGTTTGAAGAAAATAAACACAGGCGATGTGTTGTTGTAAGTTATACATTACAGTGTTATAACTGTGATGCTGAAACACATTTTTTATAATTCAATGAAATAGCCACCTAAAGTCTATGAGTTTTAAACTAGTACGTAAACCTAGTACGGATGGTTTACGGGTTACTTTCCATAGGCAATTTCGGATGAGGTGCGATGTTGGACTTACCTTCACCGCCTCAAAAATGTACTAGAATTTCAAATATGATCTCTCCAGCAGTTGGAATTGTTTCACATTGATCTATGAAAGTTGCAGCAAAAGACGCTATCACAGGAAATTAAGAGAATGTTAAGCCTCAGCAAATATCAGCTGCATTATATGGGACGTGGTAAAAATAGGGTTATACTTCCCTAACCAGCGTTGACACCGGTAAAGTTATTGACCATGAGTGCCTGACCAAATGTTGCTATGTTTGTAAAAATTCTAATAATTGTCCCCATGACAGTAAACCATGGTACAATCAACCTTTTTCGAAGATCGGTGGAAAGAAGGGGTGTCCAGTATACAAAGTGTCTCGGAGGTCGAGACTCAAAAGCATTTCCTAGTGTTGTAGAAGATAAACCTTATGGAGATTGCAGGATTGAAAATTTTTTATTTGTTGGACACACCCAGAAACGGATGGGAAGTCGATTGCGTTGTACAAAAATATGAGAGGTCGAAAATTGTCAGATGGTTTAGCTATACGACTAACAGATGAAACTATCGAAAGATTCAAAACTATTATGGCTTAGAAATTAGAAAGAATTGCGACAATTTACAAAATGTGATAAGATCACTCCACAGGTGACAATCCAATACTTGAGCTTTGTTCGAAAGATAAAGACAGCTGGTGCCAATACAACAAAGCTCTAGTCTAGAACTGAATAAGCCTTACAGTAACAAAAACTCCTTGCCAGAACCAGTTTAAATAGTCCTAATACCTAAATATTCCAGAGCTTATGAAAAATGCCTACATGCCCAAAACCCAAACGAGTTTCAATGATGGAAATATAGCCAAAGACTGTGTTCTAAGGCATTTTGGCTGTACATTGAGCTCAAATACAATTCAGAGACTTAAGACAATCAATCGAGACAGAATTTTCAAAGATGAGAAAGCAGTACTTGACGTCACAAAACTAGGACGAAGAAAAACCAGCTAAAGAAGAAAAGGGAATATGATGAAATTCAGAAAGACAACCAAGACTATGGTCCAGGCCTATTTTACTAAGTAAACTTGAAATACAAAAATTCATATATTCCTACATTCCTATATTCGGAAGTGAGAATCCGTAAATTCTAAAGTTTACGTATTAGATGCTCAGCCATTTTTAGACCTATAGATCTAAAATTTCTAGCACTTGTAAGGAATGTCTTAGGCTTATTGTAAACCAAATAGAATTCAAAAACCTAATTAAAACAAGTTTGTTTACCTATAGTTTATATATTTTTGTTTAGTTCGCAAAACGTTGATCAAAGTATTTGGACTACCATGTACCCCAAGGTGTACAGATAATTATTGAGTAGTGTGTACCTAAAAATTACCAATTTAACATGCGCATAATAAAAACTTACCTACCCCCATTTTTCAAAGTTACCTTTTGCACTAATTTAGGGTGCCAAAATTAGTATTTCCTATTTCATTCACTAATTCCATATAGATAAACCAGTTGTCTACAGTTATGTTCCTCTTTGGTTTATTCCTTATACTACTGTTTGTTTTCAGACCTTGTTGAAATAAAAACTGTTTTTAGGATTTGGCAAATAGTTGGATTATTTTCATGGCATATGAAAACATAAAAAATATAATAAGATGCCTTCATTCCATATATTTTATGCCTTTAAAGAATAATGTGTCGGAAGCTGTGAATTCCTATACCATAATTGATTTCTTGCTCTAATGTTGTGTATTAACCACAACATTAAGAGTTGTTATAGTTTTCTATGATTAGGCTGAATATTTCAGATATTGGTGCTAATTTATCACCAGCAGACTTTCGACTCTTTCTCTTGTCAATATTAACGAATCCTAGAGCAACTTACAAGAACAGAACACTTTTCAGATACATTTAACCAGGAAAAATGTCACACCTAGTACATAAGACGGCCTAGTCACGCCTAGTTCGCTTGAAATAAGAAGATCACCTTTGTATTCACTGAAAGACCAGAAGACCAATAAATGCTTTCAGCTGAAACAGTGGTACACGATCTGCAAAAGGCGGCACGTAATAAATAAACGGTACCAGGAACTGGCACATACTTTCTCACAAACATATTTAAATTATTAAACAGAGTCACTGTGACTTGTAGGGTGGGGTAGGAGAGGTGATTTTTTTATTAAAGTTGGAGATTAACTAATAAATATTATTATTATTATCTAGAGAGAAAACTATTCGATCGATTTCGAAAAAGGGTTTGAACATTTTTGAAAATCAACACCCTTTATGACAAAAAAAACCCCAAAAATCAGTCATTATTATTATTATTAGCTAAACGATAATTTTTAGAAAGATGCGGTTTTTTGCATATGGTAGGGCACATTAAGGGCTACAAATAAGCCAAATTTTATCAAAATCGTTAAAACCGTTTTTTTATAAAAAAATAATAACTGATTTTTTGGAGGTTTTTTGACCAAAAAGGGGGTTGTTTTTCAAAAATTTTCAAAACCCTTTTTTGTGCATCTATACACGCCTACTTGAAATGTCTGGTGCAAATTTGTTTGAAATCGATCGAATAGTTTTCGCCATTTCGCCAAAAAACTCTAAAAAATTATTTATTATTATTAGTTTTAGCTAAACGATCATTTTTAGAAAGATGCGATTTTTTGCACATGGTAGGGTACATTAAAGGTTACAAATAAGCTAAATTTTATCAAAATCGTTACAGCGGTTTTTTTATAAAAACAATTATAACTGATTTTTGGGGGTTTTTTGCAAAAAAGGGGGTTGTTTTTCAAAATTTTTCAAAACGGTTTTTGTGCATCTATATAGGCCTACTTGACATGTCTGGTGCAAATTTGTTTGAAATAAATCGAATAGTTTTCGCCATTTTGCCAAAAAAACCCCAAAAATCTATTATTATTATTATTATTAGCTAAACGAGAATTTTTAGAAAGATGCGGTTTTTTGCATATGGTAGGGCACATTAAAGGCTACAAATAAGCCAAATTTTATCAAAATCGTTAGAGCGGTTTTTTTGTAAAAAAATAATAACAGTTTTTTTGGGGTTTTTTTTGCGAAGAAGGGGGTTGTTTTTTTAAATTGTTCAAAACCGTTTTTCGTGCATCTATACAGGCCTACTTGACATGTCCGGTGCAATTTTTTTTGAAATCGATGGAGTAGTTTTCGCTCCTGCTTTGTATACATACAGACATACAGACATACAGACATACAGACATACAGACATACAGACAGACATTTTGTAAAAACCACTTTTTTGGACTCAGGGGGTCCCAAAACGGATAGGGCCTATTTCCACAAAAATCTCAACATCGATTTTTTTGCGATCACTATACTTTCTCTATACTATAGTATAGTGAGAAAGTAAGATTACAAACTCATATCTTTAACTTTAGTATTTGTGTTATCCAAACAATTTTAGCCATATCACCATTGAACAGAAGATGCTTAATCAGATTACTGACCCCCAAGCAGGTAAATGAATAATATTTTCTCCATCACCCAAGATGCAAAATGAGGAGTCACCCTCTCGTTTATTCCATTATTCACTCTCTTCTTCTTCTTTTGCTCTTTCTTCTCTAATTTCTTCTTCATTTTCACAAAAATTATCTGAATTAATTTCAAGTTCACTGCCTGTTTCGTCGGTTCTATACTCATTGGATGAGCCAGATAGGTCAATGTTTTGATTGGATCTGCACCATATTTTTCGTCAGTCATCAATTTATATTTTCAACTTCACTTATATGGGTTTTACTTGTAAGAAGGCCAAAAATAAAATTTTGATTAATTCCTGTCATCTTGAGAATGTACATAAAGTTACTTAAGCGGCATCTTATGCTCTTTGTGTACCCCAATTTTAAACTGTTATTATTTTTTAAACTGATTTGTGTTGAAGACTTATATGTACTATTCTTTTAAATGTTTTAACTAGGAGGATACCTGAAACAAGAGATCACTATTAAAAAAAGTAGTTAAAGAAAAACGAGAAAATGCAACCCGTAATGGATCCGATTTCCCACGATACCAGTTAAGGGATAAAACCTTTACAAGAATACATGACACTACATAAGTTATTTTTTGCTATTACTGTATGTAAAAACTGCTTTTAATTTATTTAAATGTATCATATAATGTATCTGATATATTTTACTTTCCAATATAAATATTAATTACACATTTTTACTTAACTTTAAGTACATTATTGTGCTATTAGATGAAATGCAAATATAACCATAGTGAATATGTTTAAATTCAAAGTTGTGAATTTGCTTACATAATAATGAGAAATGTGCTACCCAATGTTATTTGTGTTTAAGGCTATACAGTTTTCATTAGGCAGGACCGCTCAATATCAAATGCAAATTCCTAACTCGTGTTTTAATTAAAAACTTTGATGCTTTGATGTATATTTTAGTGAACCACACAGCTGTAGGAAAAGTTAGATTACATCATAATGCCATGACAACTATCACCCAGTGATATTTGTACTGTGTTTAATATATTTATTTTCAAATTATTTTTTAAATATACACTTTTTTGTGGAATTATGTAGTACGTTTTAACTTGTTATAATTTATAATAAAGTTTACCTTATTGGGATTTGTTATTGAGATAGTTTATGTATTTATTTATTGAGATAGTTGTATTTGTAATTTATCATTTAACAGAAAAAAACTATTATATTTACCTGGTTTATCTTAGTTATTTATAAAATGTTGATTATATAAGGAATATTATAGCATGGAATTTAAATGTTAATTAGGTTGATTGAGTTTAAAATGTATTTTCAACAAGTTAATTTAACAGTATAAAAGCATATTGCAAGCGTTTAAATTTAGTCAGCATACTAGCATTATTGTTTTATCCGTAGCACGGCAATGTCACAATGGTATTATACATTCAAGGTTTTAATAAATATTAATGACATCCGTATTTAGTAAACGTTCTCTAAATGAAGCGTCCACAGTAGTATGTAATTCGGTACCCAAGTCCTCGCTCTAGCAGATTTTATCTTGCACAAGTACCATGCATATTTAATACGTGCACAAAGAGCCAAATGCTGAGTCGATCTCTAAAATCTGTGAGTAGAAGCCATAACTTGATATGTCACTTTTTTCAAATTTTACAGGAGAGCCGTTTAAAGTTAGGTAAATCCAAATATAAAAAAAATTTATTACTTAAATGGTTTTCTTGCAGCTAAATTGTCACACTTGTACTGTAATAAAAATAAAATGAAAAGATACTGCATAAAATGAGATATTCACTATTTTATAACATAACAGGTTTTGCCTACTTTAAGAAAAATCACAATTCTTAATGGGGAAAACAGGAAAAACAGGAAAATAAAAAAAAAAAAAGAATTATAAACTTATTTATTTGAACTTGCATCTTTTCTTTGGTTTATTCCTTGGACCATGGAATAAGAGATCGGAACTTGGAAAAATAGTCGTCCGGCCTTTTCGGTCTCTGATTGTGTTTAAGTGTCCGAAATGGAGAGAAAGGATTTAGGTCGTATTCGAAGTACACAATTCCAAATTCCTTTGTGTATCTCAACCATTTAATGTTATGCTAGTGAACTGGATTTTTGTATGTGACTTTGGTTCGATGTGCAAAAATATTGTTCTTTAAAAGTGCAAAGAATGCCTTCAAATCGTTTAAAAACATGTCAACCGCTTTAAAAACTTTTTCCCCTTGGAAGATCTCACAAACTGATACCAGTCACGAGGTACAGTAATCGTTAATTTTTCCTCATTATTTCTTGATTACCTATATGATGTCAAACTTTTTTTTTTTTACAATTGCTCCTGGCATGGTCGCTTTCACATTCCAGGCGTAAAAGAAACTTGGTCAAAGAAACTTCTGGTTGATAACCTTGAGAGTATCTTTTTGAGGTAAAGCAAACATAAACATAACTGCATATGCCAGAGTATGTAATTATTTGCTCAATACTATCAAGAAGTTCTAAGATCTTTTTTTTAAATGCTGGAGCCGATTTGCTCAGATCCGTTTTTCCCTGAAGTTCGCTCCACGTGTAATATTCTGATGATTCATTCTTTTAACAATCACGGATTATAAAGTTGTACAATGTAGTAATTTTTTGTAGTAAGCAATATTAGTTGTAAGATAATTCAAAAATATTTGTGCAGGCAGTATGTTTAGCCTTACCTCGCCTTCTCGTTTTCGGTCGTAACCTTCCTGTGCTTCGAAAACATGTACTTTGTATCAATTGAATCATAGGGTCAATTTTATTTTAATCATGCCCCTTAGATTAATAAACGCATCATAAGTTGTGCACGTATCAATGCAAGGTAACTTAAACTTGTAGAATTTTATATTAAAAACGATCTAAAAAATGTCATAACGTATGGATTTTTCATGTTCATTTTCAAGTCGCAATCCTAAGTACTCTTTATACGTTGTTTCGCACTCAATTCGCTTGATAAGAAGATTCTTTCAGATAAACTGTGTTGTCTTGATAGTGACTTTCGTGTCCTGGATACATAGCAATGAATTAAGTAATAACATTTATTTCATCCTCACTGGTTTTGACCTCTTATATCAGTATCAATAACTCCAAAAGGGGGAGCTCTAAGTTTATCTACTAGACCGTCACCTGCTAGTTACGTTTGATTATTGTAGATCGAATATCAAGAAGATGGCAACTTTGACGTTGAAACACATTTGAGTTCATAAACTTATTAGTTGTGAGATTCAATGTTCAAGTCAAAACACGATCTCCTTTGATAGGCAGTAGTAGGCCTATCTAAAGGAATGTTTGACAATTTGCATAATTAATAATTAGTAATCTCATTATCAACAAATTCAACTCCAAAGCTCTTTTTCGGGTTACATCTTCTTTTTTTCATTTCCCTTTATGCAGTAAATAATGTTGATATTTTTTTTATAACTTCATTAACAAGTTCATGTCATTTTATTAGAACTTTAAAAACCTTAGTGATGTTTGATGCACAGAATGTCAGCTGACTGTAAGTTTATGAACAAAACACATATTTTTACAAAATCGAAAAACATGATAAGTCTTCATTTTAGGTTTGTCAACAGCTATGCATATGCTAATTGAATATTGTTTTGCTGAAGTCAACTTATCCAGTTATAACATCTTTAAAGTTATAAAAATAATATAAATTCGTGAACATGTATAAACTTGTTATGTCAACATATCTTCACATCTTATAAAACATAGATAATAATGATCTTTTCAGAGGTGTTAAAAGTGGATATACTAACATGTCAGGTTTTGTCAACTTATAATTGTGAAAAACATGGAGTAAATGCTTGTAACAGAGATTGTTATGACCTACATATCAATTTAAGGCAACTTACAATATTGGAACAATTTACATATCAAGTTTGGGCCTGGTTCACCACGTCGCTATTAGTGAGAATTTTAAATATCTAGTTTTACCATCTTGTTGATCTCAACAAGACGAATCTGTCAGTACCGATATCTCAATTTTTAAAAAAAGTCGACATATCAAGTTATGGCGACTTGATACCCACATAAATAATATCTTGAAAATGTAAAAATTTCTGTTTATTAACATGTATAAGTCATTTAAGGTAACCTCCGTTTGAATTGATTATGTAAGTAAGTAGCGTGAAAATTTTAAATTTAATATTTATCAGTGTTTGTTTCAATATCTGGTTGAACAAGACCAGATAAAAGGCTGGCTTGACTCTCAACAGTGTGGTTACCTCCTTTACCAAGTCCAGTCCCAGTATCGCTTCTATTTTGTTCTGTCTAGTTGTTTACTCGCTACTCATTCCCGCTTTTCTTTCCAATTTGTTTTTGTTAGTTTTCAAATTATTCAGGTCAATGTGCCAATAAGTTGAATAATAAAGGTAGCAAGTTAAACAGCCATGCAAACATTTTCAAGAACTATTACAGTATTTATCTTCATTAAAATCCTTATAAGTACATATATAATATATATTTTTTAAGATGTTAGGTTTATTATTTTGCATACTGCTACCAACCTCCATGTCTATTACTATTACATTTAATACATTAAGGAAAAAATTATAGAAAACAATAATCTCATGGTCTATTAACAACCATAAGATAACAATATATATTCAAGTTATATTTTTCTCTCTTTATGCCAATCTCTCCATAAATTGAAATCCGAAAAGTTCACTTTTTAATCCGATATCATTCAACATTCATTTACAATTAACACATTATTTACTTGTACATTTGAAGGTGTACATATTCAATTATCTATAATTTACTATTCAACATTTAAAAGTTAAAAACAGTTTGTTTTTGATAATGCCACTTGAAATTATCTACTACTTCAGCTTCAGACTATTATGTTTTTATTACTATGGTTTTTGGTCACGGGTGGTACAAATTATTAATTCTAATACGGAAAGAAACTCATAGTTTATGATTCAAAGTGGTCACCTTAAAGTTCACAATTGTTGCATGTGAGATTAAGTTCGAATAAGTCTGAACCAATGCACCAGGGTTTTTAATAGAGACCAAATTCACAGTAAAATTAAAAGGGCTATTCTCGTTCTCCATTGCGATTTCAATTAAAAATTCCCCACTTTTTTATTTTCTTCCTCTTAGGTGGTAATCTTACAATTTCATCAATTTGGATATTATGTCCTTTTATATTATGTCTTTGGATACAATGTCTTCTCTGCATAAGACAGAAAGATGTTTTTGAAATATGGCTCAATAAATCACTGAGATCCGACTGAATAAGGTTTTTTACAAATAAATTTCATTATATATTTTAAGATAACGACTTTTAATTTTAGTTTCTTTTGTTTCAATGTTATGTTAGTAATTTTTTTCTTGTTTCAGTTACTTTCTTTTGGGGTTTTTCAAGTTTTTCCGTAGTAATTTCCAAATTAGTTTTTGTTACTTTTAATGGTATTGAGATCGAAATCGTTGAGTGAACAGGCTTGAAACTCTCCTTACAATTGAAGTTGGTTTGACGGCTGTAATTGTGATGGAAAGTCTTTAAATATACATGGTACGGCATCTTTTTATATTTGAAAGGGTGAAAAGTTTTTGTAATCATTAGTTTAAAGTGATCACTGCAGATTACAAATGATTGTATGGTTACTAGTTGCTCGAATCCACTTACCTGTTCTGTTTATCATTAATAAACTGTGGAAAGAACTTATATATTATATCTACATCTTCTGTTTTCTTTGTATATTGTTGTCTCCATATGCCAAACTCGTACATATTTTAAAGATGGATAAGTGTCTACACACTATAACTGAATACAAAGAATTAAGTTCCGTCTACCAACTTAACAAAATTTAGTGAAACATTAAAAGCACTAATCTGGTTACTGCGTCGAGTAAAGGGACATTACTGACGGTAAAGGTTAACTAAGTTAAACAGGATGGAAGTCGACACGTTGTGGGTTGCCACAGGGAGTGGGTGACTCATCTCATGCCTTCTTATGGCCTATCTAGTTCCTTCCTTACTCACTAAATACGACTAGTTGAACAATTTTGCTATGAACTTTCAACAACGAACTTTCAAGTGTACTTCCGCAAATAACCAAGTAAAAGAAATCTTTACTTGTGTAACATACAATAACAAAATTGTATACTCCATATTCAATGAAGTTAAATGACGTACTATTTTGTAAATTGTAAAAAAATTTTATGTTTTAAAATAAAATTGTATAGTATATTTTTTTTTAAATCTCAATGAGCCTCATACTATTTAAATATAAAAGCCTACATGCAACTGGTCAATTATGTAAATAAAAAATAATTAAAATTACTATTAATTAAGGATTTATATTCTTATATATAAAGCTTACTGTATAATAATTGTTAATTGAAACATTGTAAGATAAAATAATTTTGTTAAATATCTTTGGTATTTAGTTTAAACTATTTTATTTCTAAAATTATTATTAAAATACCTTTTCATAAAATGCAATTTTAACAAAACAAAAGTGGAAACTTTGAAAGAATTTAAATCTAAGAATTGGGTAAAATTTCATGCATAGTATATTTTTTTATGAATGATGTTTTATGAATTATAATTGTAAATATTATGAATCTGTTGATAAAGGCAGTCACCATTATAGTATAAGATTATAACAAGTCTTTTCGTAAATAACGCTTTATAATTATTTTATCTTAATAATTGTCGCAATATCTATGATGTAATTCTATTGTATTTGTTACATTATTCTTATAATATAATGTATTTTGTTTACGTAGATTGATTTAGAAAATAATTCTTAAAACATCTAATATGTTCTTGTCTTTGTTAAAAAAATTACAAGAAATAATCCTTTACTTTCTAAAGCTTTAAACAAATAACCTTTTTATTTCATAACGATGTGTACATGTTATACATCTCTAAATATAATTTGATACTGGTAAGTTTCATAAATAATCAGGTTTTCCGTTTTCTTATAGCATCATTTGTGGCACGAGTAGTTGTGTTTCCAAGTTATTCTCAAATTATTTACTTATAACAATCAATACTTTATGTAATATTCCCTTAAATATCTATAAATCTGTAAAGTTCTTGTTTTCAAACTGACAGTTAAAGTGTTTATAGTTAGTAAATATGAAAACGTTCTTTGTTGTAGAACAAATTAAGGACTGATTAATAACAATGTCAATGAATTTTGTTCTAGAAGTTAATGATATAAATGGCGAAAATGCCTGTAGCTTTTTATATTGCATGCACTACTTACTTATTAGTTATATTGACTTAGTAATAATTGTACATCAACTCTGTTGTATAATATAATAATTTTATACAATTGTAACTAATCATAAAACAAGTATTAATAAGTAAATGCAATTGCATTTAAAATTAAAATCTGTAAAATGCAATTGATATTGTTTTTTTATAGTTTATGTTTTTAAAATGTATTTTTAAGCCCAACTCAGGTGATATTTGAGCACCTTAATTTAACAATAGTAAAACATTGTTCAATGTAAAAATATAATACTAATAGTAATTCGACCAAAAATACGTATCTATAGTTGAAGAAATATATAACGGTTTTATAATTCACGCGCTTTATTAAATAATAACAAGAACAACTAGTACATGGAGTTGAAATATTAACCATTATTCGATTAAATTCATGTTTATATCTTACAATTGTATTGTTTCAATTCAAAGTAAAACATAATTATAGAAAAGATT
>JAGFPH010001376.1:6767-23888 GCA_018207615.1 Philaenus spumarius
GAGTCTCTTGATAGCAGTAAAACACCGGAGCGAATTTTGTTTCCTACTAACTGTACATTGGAGTTTTCTGCAAATTTTAATGTTGTACGCACATGATGGAATCTAAAAATAATTCGAACGCGCAACTGGACCGCTGACATGAGTTGAGCAAATTTCCAAAATTAAGTTTATATGCCTATGTTTTAGGGTTTCAACCAACAATTTGGGACATAGGTCTACTCACGAAGGCGTTGATCAGCTGTCTATGTGTATGCAATATATTAGTAGAATTTGTTTGCGCCTAGTGGCCTCGCGAGTTTGCACCATTTGGCTTCGAACCGGGTACGTTTATGGTATTTTACTTTTTGATCGATTTTGGGGGAACCAAGCGAGCTATAAGGTCGCGTAAAAAAACAAAATGTGCAGAATAACATCCTACATTTATATTTTTCGACAAAATTTTTTAAATTTCATTATCGTAGTAAAATTCTCAAAAAATAGTTACTTCCGGTCAAAAAACGTACTTCCAGTTGTTGGATTTTTTGGCAAACGAACTCGTTCGAGCGACATGGGCAACCAACATGTGTACCAAATTTGGACAAAATCGGACTTAAAATGCGGCCGCTAGAGTGCGAACACATATATATATATTTTAATGACACCCCAAAACGTGTTCTGGGGACCATGATCGGTGCTCATTTGCTACTCCCGACCTTGGGTCTCACCATAAGGGCCACTGCAATAGCTCATTTTTCCTATGGAAATTCGCTAAAAAGCTATTTACGGGACTTTTCGCGATGCCCCCTCTCTCACTTTAGCCTGTCGTCTTGGTCGGCTACGTCATCAAGCAAACTGAGATTAGACCTGCGCATAACCGAGCAGCCTTCTCTCTATGGCTGTCACTAAATAATATTATTCTGTGGTTGTGACAGACTCGTTTCTTTTTTTAATTAAATAATAATTTTGCAATTATTAAATAACTTGCGACTACCGCATTTTAAATTGGATTTATTGATAATATTTATACAAAAATGTATTTAGTTTTTGTGCCATTGATCGTATATTGTACATTATTGTGTGTGTTTGCAGTGAATTATAAGCAAATAGAAAATGGATTGAAAGAAGTTAATAGGTTGATTTCAGAAAGTTACAAGAAAAGGCCATCAGTAGGTTTGAAGATGGTAATTGAACATTGTTAAACAAATTTATCCTTTTTATTTTTTTACCTCGGAATTTATTATTTATCATCATCAAATAAAGATATTTTTTTACTTTTGGAACAAATTTGCTACAGTGCAGCACAATTAGTTAAAAATTGGAATTTATTTATTAAGTTATTGATAACAGTTTTGATTTAACATACTTGTCAAATATATGAAAGGTCAATGTCACATTATTATCTTCTGTACTGATCTGATAATCGTTAAATTGTATAACTACGAAGTATGCAACATAAAAGACAATTTATCGCTGGCACGACGACGTCTTCGTATGTTGTTATAAGAACGTCATAGACACATCTATTCTCTCACTTTTTTTTTTAGATGCTTTTATTGTGAACATTTCTTCAGTAAAAAGTATATAATTTTATTTACAAGGTATAACTTGGTATATAATATGCTGCATTTACAGTATATAAGTAGGCCTACATTGTAATCGTTATAAATGAACAGAGAATTCCCCACAATTTGCCATAAGGATCGTCACAGTTTTCCGAACGAATCTTCTTACTTAATCTATGGTTTGAAAAATAATAATAATTACAGTATTTCCATTGAAAGCAATACACCCTCCAATGTTTAATGTCAGAAATCTGTATTGTTTACTATGATACTGCGATGTACTTGTTCCCAGTTTTGACATTTCGGTCCCAAGTTCGTCTTATCTCTATAAGCTACAACACTTTATCAAAAAGTAAGTGTAATTCAAGTGTTTTTGTGAACTTTTTGTGTATATAAAGTGTTTGGGCTTCATGCTTGTAAGCAAAGCCTTTTGGCATAAGCCAATAAAGCCTTATTTGGCATAGAAGAAAAAAAAAAAAAAAAAAAAACTCTGATAATGAGTTTTCACACATTTTTTACTTTTGTTATGTAGTAGGTTTTAAGTTTTAATGCCGTTAGTGCTGATAGAATTTTGTTTTCTTTGGAGATTTTGAATGAACAAATTTACAATGTGTGATATACCTAAACGGATTGAACAAATATTGGAAAAAATAAACATTGCCAGTAAAAACAGAGCTAAGGTTAATATTTATTATCTATATTATAACATTACTAGTAAGCTTGATTTTGTTTTTTGTCAAGAGTTTAGTTGCTTTTGTAAAAAAATAAGTGTTTCCAAGGTAAATAATAAAATGTAAAGTAAAATAATGGCTAAAATATTCCCCACCACTAGGTTATTAGTAGTCCAGTAGGCCTTCCAAACATTGAGGTTAGGTTGTCTGTTATGTAAGGCAAATATAGTAAAACCTTAGTAATTCGGGCGCAAATTTATTATTCGACCTACGGCAACAGAAATGCAAGAATAATTAAAAAATAGCCTAAAGTTCTAACTTATAGTTTTAGTCACAGTATGTTTACCACAGCTGTATTCAACATTTAACAGTAGAATGTAAAACAACGTCGTCGTCTGCAAAAATATCAGCGGCGTGTCGAATAGTAAATGTACGCCCTTTTTCGAAATCCAAGGGAAAGCAATTTTTGTTCGAATTAGATGAAGTTTGAATTATTGAGACATTGAATTGTAGAGGTTAGTGTATTTAAAATTCAAATTACGTAGTTTTTAGTCCCAGTATGTATCCAGTTTGTAAACATATATAATATGTTGGTAGCACTTCTTACTTCAGTACAAATCTGGCAATGCTGTCAGCCTAAATTATCAAGATTGTGTAAAAACTTGGCAGAAAATTATCTATTTATTTTAAGAATTTCTTAATTTTTCCTTTAGGAATTTCTGGAAATCAAACCAAGACTGGTGGCTGTCAGTAAAACCAAAAGTAAAGAATTAATCATCGCCGCTTACAATGGTGGGCAGAGACATTTTGGTGAAAATTATGTTCAAGAACTTGTACAAAAAAGTATGGATCTTCAAGTAAGTGATATAATAAGTGCATGTAGTTTTGTCATTCGAAGACAGGCTATCAACATAACATAGAAACTTGAGTGCATACATTATATTATAAAGGTGGAAGCGATATATTTCTAGTATTCACTATGTCATAAAATCTTTTTATCTGCTAGGCGTATTGCTTAGAAAACAAATTAAAGTTGTATAAAACTGCAGGTCAGATTGTAAGCCAACATTCTCACACCAACGCACACTGAGGGTTCGTAGTTTTGTAGCACATTAATCTTCAGACCATCTGTTTTGTTTTTTGGTGAGGACGTCTGTTGAGCTCGCTAAATCATAGTGGAACTAAAAATCTTCAGTACTGCACCTAGAACTGTTGGAAAACTACAGGTGCATCCTCTGAATCTGTTCTATCTTAGTCTTGTTTACTTTATCTTCTATCTCACTCCTTCAAACCTTATAAATCCGTACAGTCTTCGTTTCCTTTTGCTTAAAGAATGAGCAGATGAAATCTTGAATACCTCCTGCGCCATTCTACTTCTCAACATCTCTGACAACATGTCCATCTCTGGCAAATGGGCATGATTATTCCACTCAATCAAACATTGTAGCAGCATATGTTTCTAGTGTATTAGAGTGGTTCTGATAGTAAAAACAAACGGGGTTCATTCTAATTCTAAACCTTCCTCAGTACAGCCATGAATGAGAAGAGGTTCCAACAACTGTTGTGCAATGTTTTTACTAAAAAAAAACCTTAAATCATCGGAAGTTTTAAACCCTTCAGAGGTGAGATTTCATCCCAGGCCACTTGGGCTTTAGAAAAATCTGAGCGATATTTCGAAGTCATTGACTGAAAATCAAAGTAGATCAGATTCTTAAACATTATTTTTGCAGCTTAGATTTGTTCCCCTGTGATTATTTTTGGTTTGTGCCCTTAAAATCGCTGGAAAGGGAACGATCTGAGAACAATCAAGAAGTACATGATCGGATGCGCAGTTGATTGACGGTACATAAGTTGATTGACAACTCGATCTCAAAGTTTCTTGATCTCAAAAATGGATCCACAAGTTGCGGAAAATGTGTAGAGCGGACAGGAGACTTTGTTGCGAAAAGTTAAAGGTTGTTTTGTATTTTTACTTTATCTATAAATGTATATAAAAAAGTTAGTTAATATTTTACTAACCCTTCTAATTTATATCAGAAGGGATGCCCGCACAAAACACAAGTTCTTGGAGTTAGTGCAGTTCCATCCTCCTTTTGATTTTTACAAGAGTGCCCTTGTACTTCTTAAATTTCAACGTGTCATACCAAATCAGTATTATAGATGTCCAACTGTTTGTAGTCTACAGTTGAACTTGGTTTTAACGGCCTCGACTAATGCGTCAACTTGGACATAGCGTCTTTTTTTTAGGTCCGGTCAAATCTTTATCTTTTACATTATTATAAACCCCCGATTTAACGTCAATAAATATTTTAACCACTCGGTTGTAACGTCATAAATCTACAAAATATCAATGTCAAACTTTGAATTCAGTTTTCTCAAAACTCGAAAAATGTTAGATTTTCTCCTTCCTTTGATTTTGGGTCGCATATTTTCTCCCTCCTCAGAATCAACCCGCGAAAGAAACAATCCACATATTTTTTTCACACGTAAAACCTTCAGGGAGTCCTATCAAAGTTGGTAGAGGGGGGTGGGGTTCCACTACAAGCAACACTGCTAACCTTCCCACCCCTCTTAAGGAACAATTCTCACGGTATGTGGTGACAATTATGTGCTGTGTGTAATTAGCCTAAACCCATAACCTTGCTGAGAAAGTGTTCGGACAATAGAAAAGCGTGGCGAGACATTTACGTAGTTATGATCAGACAGTTGCGTGTTATTTAAGTAAGTTAATGTTTTAAACGGACTGTAAATCTAGTGTTTTTAATACAGTTTATTAATACACACTACTTGTATTTAGCCTACTCATTAAAACTTTACACATTAACCAATGTTACGTAATTTATAATTGTAGGTGACCTCAGCTCCAATTATCGGGACCCTACTGTACAGTAAAAGAAAAGTATAGTGTTTTTCTTTTTAATAAACGTCATGAATAATGTTGTCAATAATAGTAGCCTAATACTGTATAGTTGCTTGTCCTTTCACTCAAGGTAACAAAACTGTGATATCCAGTTGGTACATCTTTATAATGTCATTCGGATGTAGCGTCAACATTTGTTCGGTCCCTTCGTTGACGCTATAACCAATTTCAATTGTTTTAACGGTATTATCGGTGAACCTGTACGGTTTGTTAATTAATGAGCACATTATAGCCTTTATTTTAATTTTCTATAGCATCATAATGAACAACTACATTTTTAAGTAGGTTTTAAATAGTATTGAATGTGTTATGCTTAAGTGGTATTTTTACAAAGTTTCTGACCTGGACTAGCTTCGTCGTGTGCTGTAAAAACGTTAAATTTGTTTCAGTATGATAAAGAATGCAAAGACATCAAGTGGCATTTCATCGGCAACATGCAACGTAACAAAGTAAACAAGATTGCGTCGGTGCCAAATTTATTTATGGTCGAGACAGTGGATTCGGAAAAATTGGCGACGGCATTGAATAACGCTTGGGGGAATATTGGGGATCCCATGCGATTGAAAATCATGATTCAAATAAATACGAGTGGAGAAAAAGGTACATATTAGTGTGTATCATGTGTCCTGCTTCTGACCCAATCTATCCTTGTATGTTGTTCATAACCTAACCTGATCTAATCTAACTTTGCGTCCTGCTCATAACCTGACCTGATCTAATCTAACTTTACGTCCTGCTCATAACCCTAACCTGACCTAATCTAACCTCACCAAATCTAACCTTGTGTCCTGCTCACATAACCTAACCTGACCTAATCTAACCTTGTGTCTTGCTAAGATATAATACTCGTACAACAGTCAATAGAGCTTGCTTTGTGCTAAATAAATTAAGAGCAAACCGATTGAGTTTTGACTTGAATAATAGTTTGTAGATGAGAACACCACCTTCGGAAACAAGGATTTTTTATTTTAGCATTATTGAAACAATAAAAACAGTGAAACATTTTCCTTTTTTGGGTTTTTGCTTATATTTTGTAAATAATAGGATGAAACGCTATACTTTCAATGGAAAAGTTGTAGTAAATTAAAAAACCTTTTAAAAGAGACTTTGTACGTGATCATTTTTGACTGAGAAAACATGAAAAACCACAAAAATGTATTTTTTTAAAATATTTATAATTTTGACATTTTAAAAGTTAGAACTTTGGAATTTTTAAATTGACAATTAATGGCATGTAGATTAACCATGCGCAATGTAGGCCCTGTCAGATATATTGATTTTGTATAAGTTAGCCAGTAAACTAGCCAACGGCGGAGAAGTTCCCCCACCAACTGTACAAGATTCCGACCCATGACTCGCTCGTTTGGTGGTGAGTTTTAACCAGTTTCTTAGCATTTTTACGGAGATCTGAATCTATAATCTCTACTTTCAGAATTGGTTTGAAAAATTTAAATCGGCCGTAAAAATTCATTTATCTGTATTTTTAAATATAACACCTCAAATTCTTTAAACAGTTATTATGCAAAATCAATATATCTCTGACAGGGTCTACCTTGTGCGTGGTTAATCTACATGCCAATAACTGTCATTTTACACAATTAAAAAGCTTTAGGCTAACTTTTAAAATGTCAAAATTAGAAATTTAAAAAAAAAAAATTTCTCCCATTTAAAAGGATTTTTAATTTACCACAACTTTTCTATTGAAAGTATAATGTTTCATCCAATGATTTACAAAATATAAGCGGAAACATAAAATTACCAATTTTTGACAGTTTTTATTATTTTAATAATTCTACAATAAAAAATTATTGTTTCCGAAGGTGTTATTTTAATTTACACACTATCCTTTGAGTCATTAACTGTACAAATTTGTTTTGCTATAAAGACTGGTCTAATATTGTAATATTCTCACTTCGTATTCTTAACAGTAACAAATTGGCAAATACTGTGTAAAATCTTAAACTTTTTAAAGATTGTATACTTGAAAAGGAAAAATGGAGTCCTTATCATCATGTATTTGACAATCTATCACTTTAATTTTTTTCTTCTCAGGACTGGCCAAAGGTATTTAAGCTGAAAATTGGTAGTTTTAAAGTACCTATGTTACCCGATTTTATTCCAATAATCAAATTTAGAACCATCAATCTATATATATAAAATCGAAATACCACTGACTCACTGATGATCACTACATCTCGAAAACGACAAAACATATTAACTTGAGACTTGACATAGTGGTTCCCTTTATGCTCTAGATGTGCAATAAGACGGGATTTTAAAATATTTTGCGTTTAAGGTTATTAAAACGTAAAAAGCGATAGAAACATAGAAAAAATCCAAATATCACTGACTGGCTGATGATCACTATTTCTCAAAAACTACCAAACGTATTAACTTGAGACTTAACATAGTGTTTCCTCTTATATTCTAAATGAGCAATAAGACAGGATTTTAAAATATTTTGCGTTTAAGGTTATTAAAAAGTAAAAAGCGTTAGAAATATAGGTAAAAGTCAAATTCCACTGACTCACTATTCATCACTATTTCTCAAAAACGACAAAACATATTAACTTGAGACTTAACATAGTGGTTCCTTTTATAATCTAGATGTGCAATGAGACGGGATTTTAAAATATTTTGCGTTTAAGGTTATTAAAACGTAAAAAGCGTTAGAAATATAGATAAAAGTCAAATGCCACTGACTCACTATTCATCACTATATCTCAAAAACGACAAAACATATTAACTTGAGACTTAACATAGTGGTTTCCCTTATGCTCTAGATGTGCAATAAGACGGGATTTTAAAATATTTTGCGTTTAAGGTTATTAAAACATAAAAGCGTTAGAAATATAGATTCTATATCTATATATATAAAATCGAAATACCACTGACTCACTGATGATCACTACATCTCAAAAACGACAAAACATATTAACTTGAGACTTGACATAGTGGTACTCTTTATGCTCTAGATGTGCAATAAGACAGGATTTTAAAATATGTTGTGTTTAAGGTTATTAAAACGTAAAAAGCATTAGAAACATAGAAAAAATCCAAATACCACTATCTAGCTTATGTTAACTATTTCTCAAAAACTACCAAACGTATTAACTTGAGACTTAACATAGTGGTTCCCCTTATATTCTATATGAGCAAGAAGACGGGATTTTAAAATATTTTGCGTTTAAGGTTATTAAAAAGTAAAAAGCGTTAAAAATATAGATAAAAGTCAAATGCCACTGACTCACTATTCATCACTATATCTCAAAAACGACAAAACATATTAACTTGAGACTTAACATAGGGGTTCCCCTTATGCTCTAGATGAGCAATAAGACGGGAGTTTAAAATATTTTGCGTTTAAGGTTATTAAAAAGTAAAAAGCGTTAGAAAGGAGGTTCTTTAAGTAAGCATATAAAATGGATATCCTTCGACAGGGATTAATAAAACTAAAAGATGAATATTTTATACACTTAAGCTAAGAAAGTAGTACATAGTGTAAATAGCGTATTAACAAAGAGTGTATGGGTTGCCTTTGAAATTGATATTTTTGTTATCGAACTTAACCCGTAGCGAAGCATGGGCACCCAGCTAGTACACCAATAAATGTAAGTGTGGTTTATCCATAAGTGCCGCTACAACTTTGCAACCCACCTCTGTAGACTTATGGGGGTTATATGGTATGTTAGCTTGCCATATCCCTTCCATGAAGAAGGTTTAGGTTTCCGAGTGTATCCACCTATTGACGTGAAATGCACCCAATTCCAGAAGCAGAAAAGGAAGGGCCGTTTTCTGAATGTCTTGGTTAAATCGTCACACTTTTCGCTCGGTTCTTTTACTGTTGCAAGCTGCAGCAAAGCAAAAGATTTTCCTTCAACTGGAGGTTTATAGATTTTCCTAGAGTCATTAAAGTGGATGTAAAATTTGGTCATTATTATTAATATTGCCTTATCCTCCTTCAACCTATCAGTTAAATGAACGAACTGAAAGATCACATCCGTAATTTGAACATTACATATTAGTTATACAACCTTTACTGTTGTTGAGTTTAGACCACTTAGTCCGCATTGTCTGGCCTTGTTCAACCAGAACTTAAGTGCAGAGATAGGACCAGTGACTTTAGTTAAAGCTCCAAAGAAACATTGGCTCTTTAAACCGGGTGAGGTGCACTGTGCTCTATCAGCCATTTTTTGAACTTGTCTGATCAGGCCAATTGTACTTACTTTTACATAATGCATTTTTGTTTTTAAACGTTACAACACTTACAATGACTAGTTTTGCTGTTCCTGATTGTACTGAAATGGCAGTGTTATTTGTTATTCCAGCAAAAAATGGTGCTGCGCCAAGTGAAGCAACCAAACTTGCACTACACGTCAAAAATGAGTGCCCAAATCTAGAGCTGAAAGGGTTGATGACGATTGGAAGGTTTGATCACGATTTGTCCACCGGACCTAACCCAGACTTCTTGGTAAGTTGAAATATTGCTCAGGTTTGTTTTTTTGAAGCACACTTGGGCAACTTGTCAAGTTGATTACTATAATTTTAAAAATACAGGATATTTATACAAGGCTCATTTAAATATAACAAGAATTTTATTTTTTTTTAATTTCTCAACAAGTAAATGGTTAACCAAAAATAAATAATTTTTCCATATAATAACCAACCTTATTGACCCTTTTTTGTCAACGAATCAGAAGCTTTTTCATCCTTTCACTTTAAAAAAAAGGGGCGGGTCCTTGAGCCAGTTACGTACAAAACTCTCAACCCAGCAACATCGGTGAAATGCTGTCCTCCTAAAACCTCTTTCTAGTCCAAACATGTGAGAGTCACACAGTGATAAATCTCGACTATAAGGAACATCAAGTGTTTCCAAGAACATTTCATCGAGCTTCTGTCGCGTTAGATACAGTTGCCGTTCATTAAAAAATAAAGCTTCAATATGGTTTTCAGTCAAACTCGTCCTCGGCCGGTGATCGTGAGGTTCATTTTCCACTCTTTCTTGTCCTTTAGAGAAAGTTTTGAGCCAATGAAACAAACCATAGTTCCTCTCTATTGTTCTAACCACTTTCTTGATGCACCTTCCGCTTAACATTCTCATTTATATTTGAATGAACCTCATAAATTAGTTATAGTCTTATATTATGAAAAACTAAATGGCTCAGTCACTGGATGGCATCCCTCACCAACGGCGAAGGAAATTCAAACAGATTATTGTACATGCTGATATTTTCATGGAAATTACATATGATTAGGACAGTGGCACTTGGATTGGGGTAGGGTTGCGTGGATGACAAGATTTGTAAACAGCTAACAGAATTTCATGATTTACCATCGAGTAAATTATATTAATTATAACGTGTAATGTAACTAAACACGGGTATACAGCTTAAATATTTGATTTACCACTACTTTTACAATACTTGTGTGTTTCAGACTCTCATAGAATGCCGCAAAGAAGTCAGCAAAGTTCTCAATGTGGATGACTTACAGTTGGAACTTTCAATGGGAATGTCCGGAGACTTTGAACATGCGGTGAGTTTAACTAATTATATGTGGCTACTTTCATGTGCATGTGTCTCCATCAACATCACCTCTTTCTCGTGATATATTTCCTAAAAACATCTACGCTAACTTTCCTGGCATCCCTATAGAGCCAGACTTTGCAGATGTCCTAACCAACATAACGATTGTAAGTTTAGGACCGAAATATGAAATCTGTGTTTAAGGCGATTTATGTTTAATCTGTTTGTTCCAGATTGAAATGGGAAGTACCAACGTCCGAGTAGGCAGCCTGATTTTTGGTGAACGAGAATACAATAAACCAGTAACGCCAGAAGCAGTAGATCAAGCAACGGGAAATATGAGTGGCCTAAAGATGAGCTGAGTTCACTGTTATTTCCGCCTGTTTTAACACTATTCGATGCAATGTTACCGATTGTAAAATCTTAACTTAATATATTGTATGAATTGTATTTGCTTAGTGAGAATAAATGATAAATGGAACTAACACTGTAATAAGTTATTAGTGTCACCGAAGTTGGTGACTTTGTTGTTAAAGTTAGTTTGAGAAATAAACATATTTTTGTGAGAATCTGTTTACTTTTTATTTCAAATAATGGCTTAACTTGACGTAATCATTCCTTCAGCCTGGGATGATGGATACAATAAATCTAATGGTAAAAAAATATCGGATAGCTGGTACATTATGTTTTTTTGTTCAGACTCTTTAAATATGTGTCCTAGGTATATCTTAGTTATTGAATTTCTAATTCCAACAAAATTTTAAATCTTCCAAATGACTTAAAAAATTAACATTTAGTATTTCATCTATGAATTGACTTAAAATGTATGAGATAAATACAGTTAACAAAGGGACCGAACAATTATTGACGTTACATGTGTCAATGGGAAACCGTCTTTTTGTTGGCTTGAGAGAATAAACAAAAAACTACAGTATTCACATTATAACACCTTATTTTTTAATTCCTCATGTTAGCTGTTCACTGTCATCCAATCCTTATTTATTCGCTGTGACAACCACGGTTTCGCGTTACCTTATCATCCAGTCACATAAATTACTTCTTGTAATGAAGAGCTAGTTTTGGCTGACTGGCATTTAATTTCATTATGTAAGCTTCCGGATTGGAAATTGGATTCTAGTCCAATAATGTGTTCGATATCTTAATTGACATCGAGTACAAAAAAGGACCGGCACACGCTTCTCCACCAATTCCTGCAAGCAGCAAAACTTAACCATGATTAAGGTTTTAGTAAGAAATCAAATATGTATTGTTCAAACAGTAACAATTTATTCCATACAAATTTTACATAAACTTCATTAAACAATATAAATCTAGGAATTAGTGCCCACATAATCTTGAGGCTGAGCGTTGGCGTGAGTTGAGCACAACATAACTTTTCAATAATAATTAATTAATATGGAAAAAAGAAGAAAAATACAAACACAATTTTAAAAATGTACAAAAAGTATCAATAAGGTCAGCACTAGAACATTGCCACAGCATTGCACACACAAAATCAGAAGTAGAGATCAAAATAAAAAAGAGTGACATTCATACTCCAAAGAAATGACTTAACAATAATCCCTCCCTACGTCCTCCAACCATAAAAAAACTATCTTTTTAAATTCTTTAACTTCGTAATTTTGAAATATTCTCAGGTTCCTTATAGTATTACAGAAATGGATGGATTTTTGGTATGAATTAGCGTTGGGTACAGATCTATAAAGCCTACCTGTTTTTATACCCACTGTTTGAAAATGTGAATGAATCGAAATGGAATTTGAGAGTTTATGTAAAAAAGTAGAAAGAGTTTTTATATAAAAAGTGGTCTGATATTAAAATAGTCATACAGCTCATCTGATGGATGTCTTTTTGGTTTAAGCAGAGCCACCTTCATAACCAATCTCTGAATGACATTTAAGGGAGCTAGAATGGATTTGCAGGCGCACTCCCAAAGTATTGTCCTCAACTGTGGGTAATTGCATGATCACAACGTCTCGACAGGCTACATGATTCAGTGGTTTATCCCAACCTAACACTTCCCCAGCAATGTCACGGGTTTAGTTAAACACAGCCGATTTAGTTAACAGATGATGTTTACTAAAGCATGATATATTTACATAACATTGAAACTTAAACATTTCTAATGATATTGAAGTCAAATATATTGTAGATTTAATTTGCTACAAAGAAGTGGTTGAAATATTTATTGGCACTAAAACACAGGTTTGTGATTCGGTAACATTACAGATAACGAATTTGCTTGAAAATAATGTTAGTATTTCTACCTAAAACAATAAATGCAAATCTAAACCTAGCAGTGAACAAACAAATACAGTGATCTAGAGATGCGTACACACTAGGGTACGAGCAGCGAACGAGCGGTTCACGAGCATCGTGTGGACGATGTCGCGAATGCTTACGAGTGGCTCACGAACCGCTCGTTCGTTGCTTGGACGGATACAGAAAAAGTCGGTATGAGGGACGAACACAAAGGGATTCGCGGTCGTAGTGTGGACGGTGATTAGGCAAAATCTAGCGCTCGCGAGCGAGGGGTGGTTTTGTAGGCAGCATTATGGCGGAGTGGAGTGATGATAACGCGTTACTTCTCATTGAAGTTTACCAAAGTAAACGGATACTTTGGGATCCAAAAAATGCATTTTTTGTTGTCTTCTTTGGTGTCTGAGATCCAACTTTATTTATGAGATCTTCAAAATCACTTGGCGACATTCTTGTGAAATTTCTGTACTGCCCACTCGCACACTGCGATTTTAAATCCAAAAGCAATTCCTCTCCATTGCGTTTTTTGTATAAATTTGTTCGCCACCAGCGACGTGGTTTCCTCTTCTTCTTATTCAAACAAGCAATAACTGTCACCGCACTACTTATTAATATCACATTTTGGCACAATAACGCTGCATTAGCCGCCATTGCTGCCTATAGACTGGCAGTTTGGTTCGCACTCACCTATGGATTGTGCGAGGATCGTCGCCGGCTCGAGAGAAAATACTTCCCACGAGCCTTACGCGAGCAGCGAACAAGCGGTACCGTAGTGTGTACGCACCTTAGTAGGCATTGACTAAACTATTAAGGATGCAACCGGATGCAAACCAAAAAGTTTGAAATGACGCATCAGCAAAGGTTGTTAAAACTAAGTTCAAATTTTCTTACTTAAAAAACATAAAAAGTGTTTGAAGTATTATTGCGTAATTGAATGTGAAACATTGCTTATGTCGAAAAACACGCCTTTTACCTAAACAAACTGTTTGAATGTCAGGATTGGCCCTATATAGAGAAAACAGTCTCACTTCATATTGGTGTGACCACAGCCAGTACTTGGTGACATCATAGATCATGAATAATAAATAGATCTTGCATCCATACGGCAGCAGTGTGGCAAAAATTAGGTTGTCGGGAAAATAGTGCATGATCACGCCGCGAGGTAGCGCTAGGGAGAAATCATTGGTAGCATTGGTCTTTCACACAGCTTCCGTTGTTTCCCCAATAGATAGCGCCACTATCGTCGAATTTCCAGTGGAACGAAATATTGCATTGGATGGGAGTTCTATTAGGTTATCCAAATACAATGGTGACATTCCCTAATAAGGTAAAAAAATAAAACTTATACAACATTTTACAAAAACAACAATACAATTGTTACAGCTGTTTCGCCACTAAGCATCATCAGACAACTAGAATGTGCAGAACAACTTAAGACCAACATCTTTGTTATGGGGACTGCAGTGGAGTAGCAAGGGAAGGGCTTCTTTGATATGAGCCCATATGTGATAAAAATAATAATTTGAAGGATGGGGTACACTGGGCTACTAAATATTTTTGGAAAAGTTCTATTTACTCTGCTCTTGCCCATTTCTAAGAACTAGTATCTCCTGAGGATGAAATTAGACCAACTGTGTTTGTAAATTAACAAAACTCAACTTGTTTTTCACGTAGTTATTGGAATTTATTTGTATGCAATTTGTTAATTTGTAGCTTGTTGTTGAGGAAAAGAGTGGAAAAGGGCAAAGAGGAAGCTTGATGGAATTAATGATAAATATTTAGAAAACGTATGGCATTTGTAAGAAGTACCGGTAAACTATTAAACGGTAGAATAATTTAATAAATAAATAAAGATAAGTGATAATTCAATTTGAAAGAAATGGAAATAATGCTAAGTATTGTACCACTTTGAGAATAAATTAAACTGGAAGGTGACTAGGCCCAGTTAAGAGGATTATATAAATTTATTGTTCAAATAAAAAAATTACGCAAATTACTTACTTAGCTTTTCAGAATGTCCGTTGAAAACACCATTGACACTAAAGAAAACGATTGTATACGCAGTATTACCTGGTTAACAACTTATCTATATACAGTAGAACTTCGATAATTTGAGCTAATTGGGGCTGACTGTACCTCGAACTATAAAAAACTCGGAATACGCGAAGAAATGGACAAAAATTAAGAATAATATATTTTTTATGTTTTAATTTACAATAAAATGTTTAAATATCTAGAAAGTGCTGTACATACACATTACACTCACAACATTATTGTACAACACTACACACAATTAAAGTTTAAAAAAACAGTCCAATAGCGAAGCATTGCTGGGTCCACTAGTAAAAGACTAAATTCAAATAAATAGTTAAATCAAATTGAGATGTACAAAATATTTATTGAACAGAAATTTATAATTTCAAATATACCTTTCCTTGTTCACTGTTATATGTTTCATGTACATTTAATATCACTTACAGTTTTAATTTAAATTAAATAAAGTTTACCTTTAGGTAAGTTTAGGAAAAATGCAAATTAAAGAAAAATAAAGCAATTAATAAATTAAAAAAAGGTTGTTTATACAGGGTGATTCAGAAAGAAACTGAGAAACTTTCAGGATGTGTTCTAGTAGTGAAAATAATTCGACCACTCAGCTGAACCGCTGATGTGGATTAGCGAATTTCCAAAATTAAGTTTATATGTTTTTAGTTTTCAACCAACTATTTAGGAAATTTATCTACTCACGAAGACACTGAATATTTCCCTGTGTGTACGAAATCGACCTTACGGCCTCGGGTTATGGAGTGCTTCGCTTCGCTCGCAGCGTGATCCCACGAGGATTTGAACCGGAAACTTTTATGACATTTTACGTTTTGATTTATTTTGGGGGAACCAAGCGAGCTAAAAATTCGTGTAAAAAACGAAATGTGCAGCATAATATCCTAGATTTTTTAGATAAAACCCCCAAAAACTTTCACTCTGGTACGAAGAATCTAAAAAAATAGTTGGATTTTTTTACTAACGAATTCGTCCGAGCTAATTAAACAACCAACGTTTATACCAAATTTGGACCAAATCAAATTTAAAATGAGGCCGTTAGAGTGCTAACACATATATATACATATATTACATATAACATTTTTAATGACACTCTAAACAAGTTCTGGGGACCATGATCGGTGCTCATTTACTACTCCAGACATTAGGTCTCAACATAAGAATCACTGTAATAGCTCATTTTGCTTATGGAAATTCGCTAATAAAGAAAAAAGTTCATGTAAACATAGGTTCGGAACCATTTTTTTTTTACGAAATACTTAATATCTTCGGATTGTAGAAATATATTGAACGCAAATTTTGGATACATATTTGGTATGACATCTTTTACCCATGTACATAAAACCAAAACGTTTTTTATATATTTTCAAAATGGCCGTTAAAATGTTTAATGTAAAATATCTCAAAAACCGCTAACTTTACAAAACATTCCTTATTTTAATGACAAACATAACGGTTTTTTATTATATCTGTAACTTAAAAAAATATGTTTATGACCGGTAAAACCCTCACCCAGTATCTTATGAACGGGAAAGTTAAGGTATGTCGCCTTGAAAGGCTAATTAAACACTAGTTCTTATTCCTTCACTAGCACTTCCACTTGCCGCTTGTTTTGTAATGCTCGGGCCAAATCTAGGCTAACGTGTAGTTCCGAACGTAACCGCTGCACGGCGCTTCCAGGTCCTGTGAAGCCAGGATTTAATGCTAGGAGGAGCCTAATGTTCTGTTTTTCGGAAAAAATTTTCAATAAAATCTCTGAATTGGTTAAGGTAAACCGAAAAGATGTGGGTTTGACTCGTTCGCCAAGGGTGCCATGATAATAAGACTTTTACTCGAATTAAATTTAAAAACCCGAAAGATTAAAATACAAAATATACAGAAAGGAATTTGCAAGAGATGTAAAGATCAGCGTGCAGTCACATCATCCATTCACGCATACAATATTGTTGTCCACCGTCTCCTATCCGTTTCCTTTTTTGCGGCTCGAAAGCGTATGCCCAACTTAACATTCCCTGGAGCATACTTAGAGCTGAACTAAACCATACATTGATAATTACGAAACCAATATTCTAATACGGTTGACGTAATACACTTTCAGAAGTTTACCTTGACACTACATACACGAG